>JBBMEG010019338.1:6399-27195 GCA_037832605.1 Cyclanthera cordifolia | reverse complement strand
TTTTGCAGGCCTTTCGTCCTCTACTAAACAAATAGTACTGTGGATAGACCGTTGACCAATTTTCGGCATCAACAATTAATATTTATCTAATAAACATTAACCATTTCGATTAGTTAAGTCAAACTTATATATACATATATCATGCTTTGAATTTTATGATGATAATTCAAATACATAATATCAAAACATTAATCAATTATCAAATATTTATGAATCTAATAATTCATTAAGAAATTAAAAATCTTTAATTTTTAAATATTTTGTATAACCTTTAAACCATTAAATATTATTTAACTTAATGATCTTATTAAGTACAACATCTTAATGAACATGATAATTGTGTATTATGCATACAAGAATTATATTTAAATATTTCATATGTATGATATGCTTAAATTACATGTGATTTAGTATAAAGCAAAACATATTTTCTGACATAATATTTAAAAGAGATTGAACTATAAGCAAAAATCAGCATAAATACTAACCAACTAAATAAATATAAAACTTATGATATCAGAGAGATTGAACTCATAACATCTTGATAAATAAAATCTTGTATCATGCCAATCCAAGTATACTTTTGTTATATTAACAAACCCTTAATATAACAAAAGTATAGTTATATTATTTTGAGTGAGTGTTTGTTTGTAAAATTGTGGAGTTATTTTGAATGATTAGAATAAATAGGGAGTTATTTTGAGTGATTAGAAATAAGAAATTGTAATAATAGTACGTTTGGATTAGGTTTGTAAAGATTGATTCTAAAAACTTGTTTATAATAGCTCTACTAACACCTTAAACAAACAACCCCTTGGAATTTAAGGTTTAAGCATGCATTTTACCTATTGATAGTTTTAATGAAAATATTAGTAAATGAATGGTATGGAATAAAACATTAATTATAATATTACTAGATATTTAAACAATTATATAATTTAAACAAATTACAGTCATAAAATATGCAACTTACTTGAGATCATTAAATATCGTTAACAACATTAGCGAAAAAAGAAGGATTTCCCAAGATTCGTCTGATTTCAACAACATTTTTTAGGATGTTTTGGATTTAATTCCTCGTTTTTAAGGAATTTCTTTTTCTTTTTTGTAAGAGAGATTGTAATTGTATCGCTGACATGCTGGCTAAACCTGTGGTGATGCCTAGCGCTTTTTCTGTTAGTTTTTTGAACTTTTTTGTGCCTGATGGTCAGGTGGCCGTGGGTTGGAGGGAGAGGCTTCCCCCTGAAGTGTTAGCTTTAGTGTTGTTAGAGCAATCTGGCTCTGGTTTTGGTTTTTCTTGATTTTAATGATATCTTCTTTCAAAAAAAAAAAAAAAAGAAAAAGCAGTCGGAGCTAAATGGATAAAGAGTTGAAATATGAGTTCTAACACAAAAAAATGAGTTTCAAACCCAATTGAAAAAGGAAAACCGCTCTCAAACATACACGACCTTCGAGACACTCCACAATCATAAGACGAAAACATGTAAATGGGTGCTCAAATACATAAAGAATATATCACCATTTGTTGACTCATATAATGCAGCAGATACTGGCAGAAGGCGATCAATTACATGTTTTGTTATCTATATTTTCGGAAATGTAATCAGCTGGAAATCATCATTACAAAGTGTAGTGGCGTTGTTATCTACAGAGGCATAATATATCACCATTTGCTGAAGTTGTAAAGGAATCAATATGGCTAAAATGGCTTGTATATCATAAATGATAGGGATAAATTGCATTATAGAGATGCATCGTGACAGCCAAACCGCTATTGCAATATTCAGAAATCGAATACGTCATGGTAGAACAAATCATATTGATGTAAGGTTCCATATATCTGGGATGTTGTGCGAGATGAAACAATATCACTCTGGAAAGTGGGACCCTGCAGATGTTTTAACAAAAACGTTGGCTAGTGAAAACTTTCCATACTTCAGTGGATTAATGAAGCTTGAAAATGGCTAATTTTGAATTTCAATCAACCTACTCCATTTTCACTTTTCAAATCTGTGAACTATCGGGCCATAAGAGGATTTATGACGATTTTGTCCCTCTAGGTCATTGAATATATTGGTCAAGTCTTAAATGAGTTAAAATGGGAATAATAAAAATATGAGTTGAAGCTACCCGATTAAGGGATGTTTGGATTCAGATTTTAAGACTAATTAGAATGAGTATTTAGAAGTAATGATTGCAGTCAAATACTTGTTTGAATGTAGTTTTTAAGAGTATTTAAAATTAGTATTTATAATGAGGATATATTTTGAGTATTTAGAAGTAATGATTAGTAATGATTGGAGTCGAAAAATTTGTTTGGATGTAGTTTTTAAGAGTATTTAAAATTAGTATTTAGAATGAAAATTTATTTTGATTATTTAGAAGTAATGATTACAGTCAAAAACTTGTTTCGGTGTAGTTTAAGAGTATTTAAAATTAGTATTTAGAATGAGGATTTCTTTTTGAGTATTTTAAAGTAATGATTGCAATCAAAGCCTCGTTTAGATGTAATTTTTTAAGAATATTTAGTAAATACTAATTTGAAATACTACTTTAAAATCTAGTAACAAACACCCACTTCGGTTTTTGTATAGCCATTAGAAACCCACTGCATAAATAGGGTTGTTGATGCCAAAAAATGGTCAATTGGGATCAACTGTAGAATTTGTTTACCGAGGACGGATTTGCCTGCAAAAGAACAAAAATTAGGTACAGCGGTGTGGTGTGAGCCGTAGGGCCTCCGATGCCTAAGTCAGTAATGTGTTTTAAGAGAGTTTAGAGACAGCTTGAGAGCTTAGGATTAGCTTACAAGGATTATGAGCGTATTTCAGCTTAACACAGTTTGGATTGAAATGGAGGATGACTTAACGTTTTATAGTAGTCGGACTCGTAACTACTGCAACTCACTTAATGGTGGCTTAATCGTCAGCATTTGTAACGTCAGCCATTAAAGCGAGAATGAATACCGGCGTAACCCCGGGCCGTTACACTTGAGAGGTGTAACGGTCTTGTCTCGGGGGTTACTTGGACTCGGCCAATTCTTACAGGTCGTCACCTCCACAGCCAACCCTTAAGGGTGTAGACCTTCTCAGTGTAACTCTAGGACGTTACCCCTTAGAAGTGCAACGACCTAGGAAGCTACTTGGACTCGGTCGGCTCTTAGGGAAGTCTTGACCTCCACGACTTTCCCTCCTTAAGGGGGTGTTCACCTTCGACCGTCCCCTCAGGAATCGACTTTGGACTCGGTCAATCATGACCTCAATGGCTTGCCTCCTTAGGGCGGTGTTCACCTTCAGTGTAACTCCTAGCCATTATTGGCAGATCCAATTGTCACTTGCACTCGACCGGCTCTTATGGTAGCTCTAACCTCCACGACGGCCCTCTTAGTGGGGACTTGCCCTCTTTAGACTCTTTCTTTAAACTTTAGGCTAATTAGACTTTCTTTGTAGAGACTTATCTCTTTTTTAGCGCTTTTTGACTTAAATATTTCTTAGACCCTCTATGTAGAGACTCGCCATTTTAAGCTTTTTTTTTTTATTTTTAGGCTACTTAGTCTCCCTTTGCAGGGACTTGTCCATTTTTAAGTACTTTTTCGAACCTTTGCTTATTCGCAGGTAACTTCTTTGAAATTTTCTCATGGATCCCTCGTTTGACTATGAGGATGAAGTACGCCCCCCATCTTAGCCTCATCTTCTCAAAAGAAGACTCGGCGTAAGGCCTTGGTAGTCGGGTTTGGGTCTGAACCACCGGTTGTATCAACAATGACCAACCATGACTTAGATAGGCTTAGAGTAGAGTACCTTGTTTAGTCGAATGTGACCCTAAGACTTCCTGTTGATAAAGAGTGTATAGCCATCATCCTCCGGTAGACTTCTCGGTCTTCCAGCATCGATCAAATCAAGTCGGACTTGGCCTAAGCTCGTAAGGCTCAACCTGTTGCTGAGGTCGCTTGACTGACTTCCGGACTTCCACTAAGGCACTCTAAAGTCTTGCTGCTTGTACTCACAAGGAAGGCTCATCTACCATCGCTCGACTTTGTCGATAGTTTGACTTTTGCTAAAGTGAAGTTGTAAGATGCCTCATACTTAATCAATTTAGTGAAATGCTCTCCTGCCTTTGCAACACTACTTAACAACTTTGACGCGACTACTATCGGTTGAGCGCTAGACCAAATTAAAGAACAGGTTAGCCATGGTACCCTCTTGTCTCTCGCTAAGTCTTTTTGCGCAAAACTGCAGCAAAGGTTGCTGGCACTTCTTTGTTGGCCTTCGAGTCTAGACTTCCTAGTGATCCAGTGCAAGTTACATATGATTCAACATCTTCTAAAACGTGCCTGAGAATGACATCCTGGTTCGGGCTCCTCTAGCTACGACTGAATCTGTCCAAGCCAAACTGAGTAGGCCCAGTTTTAGCAAGCGCATCAATCGATTACTTTGTTGCTTTTTGATGTTCTCCTTTTCATTTTTTTTGAAACAGAACCTTATTCTTCAAGTGTTGTATGCTCATGTTATAGCTTTTTATCACTTGGAATTTTTCATTTGAATGTCGATCAATTCTCTACTCCTACCTACCCCCAATTTAAGCTTTAAAGAATTATAAATCAATAGACTTATAGCTTAAATTTAAAGAACTTGTCATAGAATGATAAGACAATCTTTTTGCCAATACTCATTGTAAAATTGGACTACATTTTATTGAAAACATATTTCTCAAATGTACATGGTCCACAGATGAAAGATCTTATTACACTCCATATCTTTCAAGGTAGCGGATGCTTGGGAAGGCGACTTTAGTGACCTTGTAAGGTCATTTCCAATGCGGCCCAAGGACTTCATTGTCGAATTCTTGTTATTTTTAGGTGGGTTGCACCTCTTCTTTCTTCCAGGAGATCCAAACTCATCCATAGTTATTAGTTATTTTGTTATATGTCAAAAGACTCAACACATCGGGATGAGAGGTTTATCTCGACTGGGATTGCTGCTTCCACCCCAAATGCTAAAGAGCAAGAGGTCTTCATGTTCTGGTGTTGTGCAGTGCGCCCACTGTGCTTGTGGGGGGCTCTTCCGACCATTACCCTTCCAAGCTTTCGAGCCTAGTCTTGAGGTTCTTCTTAAGTAGGACAATGTTAAAATGTCATTCATGGTAAAGTACTTCCCGAATGGACTTTGTCTTGATTATTTTCTCTAGGAGGGGTGTCAAATCTATTCTTGAGGATTGACTTTCCCAGGTACTATCTTTGCGATAGCCTTACATGGAACTAATTTCTCTTCTATAATTTTTACCCCCAATTTGGTTTGTGGTCTCGATTGACATAGAGTCGGTGGACCATAACTATCGAGTCTACCCATAGTATGTTATCGGCGGTCCAGGTCAAGATGTCTGCATTCTTTCTCAAGAACAACGTTATGAGACTCTCTCTTTACTCTAGGTCTAGGCCAGTATCGACGCTAACCACTTGGGCTTCGCTCAGCAAGGGCATAACCTCTAATCTTTCTGCAATTTTTTCCCTGCCTCGTTCAGCTTCTTTAAAAGAAGTACTCAAGCCTATTTCCAAGGATTGAATTTTCCTCAGGCGCTATCTTTCGAACAACCTTTCCTAGGATCAATTCCCCGTCCATAGCTCTTATCGGACCTGCCTCCTACAAGTTCTCATTCGATGGTTCAGATCTTTTGAGGTGGTGACGAACCTTCACCTCTCCTCTCCTCTTTTTATATTATGAGACTCGAGTATTTTGTCACCTTCTTCAACGTATTCTTTCAAGTATCCCCTTCGGATAAGGAACTCTATCGGCCCCTTTAGGTCGTGGCAGTCTCAGGTTGTATGACCGTGATCTATGTGAAATAGACAATATTTGCCCTTATTTCGCTTGTCAGCTCCTGCCTTGATCTTTCCAGGCTGTATCAACATCTCTTTGTTCTAGATCTCTATTAGGATATGCTCCACTGGTATTATAGTCGGAGTGTATATTCCAAACCGGCTGGTAGGCACCCTCTTTTAGTCATACTCATCATTCCGGTTGCGTGATTCCTTGTAGTTGGATTCTCGCTGGATAGTCGACTTTTCACGTCCTAGGACTGAATGTCTTCCTTCAGTGTTCCCTTGGGAACTCACCAGCTTTCCGACACTCATTTATTTTTGTGCCCGAGTGAGCAACTCCACATATATAAGCAATACTCTCTTTCCTAAGGACCATATGAACTTTTTGTCTTTAAGTCCCGCCATGACTGTTCTTAGAGCTGTATTGTCGGTGTATCCTTCAACTTGCAGTGCCTCGTTGTTGAAGCGTGTCATGTACTCTCGTAGGGTCTCATGGCTTTTTTGTCTCACGGTCAGTAAATGCGTGACCGACTTCTTCTATCGTTCGCCCAATAATTGAGTGGCAAAATTTATGGCTAGCTCCCTAAACGACGCAATGGACTTCCATTTAAGCTGCTTGAACTATCTTCGTGCTGGTCCTGTGAGCGTGAATGAGAAAGTTCCGCACTTGATTGCATCTCGGGCTCCATGGAGTTCCATCCATGCCCGATAAGAATCTAAGTGCTCAACAGGATCCTTGGACCCGTCGTATGCCTTCATGGTTGAAAGCTTGAATTTCACCAGGATCGACTCCTCTATGATTTCGTTAATGAAAGAAGGGTTGACCTAGTCGAATATAGAAATACTACAAGAAAATAAAAATATATTAATATTTAGATTGGATGAAAACAAGTTTAGATTTTAAATAAGAAGCAAAACAATATAAATGTTTTGTTATTTGTGGAAATTTTTTTTTTGTTAGTAAATTAAAAAAATATACATTTATCTAATGAATATAAATATTTTTCAAATATAATTTATAAATATATGCGATCTTATTAATTTTGAACAATAACTTAAATTGTAAATTTTTTTCTTCTAAAATTTAAGTCACTATTTAATTAAATTGGGCTAAGATAATTAACATAAACATAATAAATAAAATTAGACCACCCAAATCACACAAACATCAGTTGAATAATATATAATGAAACACATTATTTTCTTTTGTTAACAAGAGAAATGAGTTTTTTTTATAAACGAGACAAAAATTTCAGATTTGAAAAAGAGAAACATAACACAAGAAACTACTTTGAGTAGTTTCTCATTTTTCTACACAATTTTAAGAAACTTTTTTTTGAAACAAAAAACTAAACAGTTATCAAATAAGACTGATTCTTAAAAAATATGAAACATAAACGAAAAATAGAAAACTAAAATCTCTTATTGTAATAAATATAAATAGAAATACATATTAGGTAGGTTGCAGCGAAGAATAAACTAATGCAAATTAAACTACGTGTATAATTTGATATTAATTTTGATTCCTGTTTATATTTAGTTTATTTCATTATA
Source organism: Cyclanthera cordifolia (assembly GCA_037832605.1). Taxonomy (NCBI): domain Eukaryota; kingdom Viridiplantae; phylum Streptophyta; class Magnoliopsida; order Cucurbitales; family Cucurbitaceae; genus Cyclanthera; species Cyclanthera cordifolia. Next base: position 19,823 of record JBBMEG010019338.1, on the reverse strand, counting down.
TATATATATAATATTGTTTTCAAATTTATGGGTTTTAAATTAAAAGATATTATTGCTAATGCATGCAAACAAAATCACATATTGCTAATTTAATGAAAAGATTATTATTATTATTATTATTATTTTTTAGAACGAAAAATCATTAATGTATAAGAAGAGAACTACACCTCTATTGATATGAGATATGCAAACTTTTACCTAAAGTAGCTATATAATATTATATAGATGTGAAGAATATGTAGATGGTTGTTGTCTTTACACATACTAAATACTAAACCTCTTTACTATTAATATAAATCAGTATAAGTCTTATTTGTGCTTATCGGAAAAGATCTAAATGACATCATTTTTTTTCAAAACGACATAAAACTCAAACAAGTCGCCATAAGTGGAAAATATACAAGTCAAGTTCCATGCATGGTTTAGAAATAAATAAACGACAACACCAACGACAATTTTAATTTAAAGTGTAACGTTAACTCGAGAAAAATCAAATAACTTGTTAGAGATTTGTTCTCATACATGGTAGAATTACGTGTTAAAAAGTATACCAGCTCAATTTCTAATTGTTTAATATATCTAAAATAAAAACATCGAAAAAAAACAAAATTCAGAGGTGTCACTCCCTACAATGAAAATGATAGGTTTAGACTAAACTTTGGTTGAGTCACGAACAACATTTATCTATTTGATATTTTTTGAGATGGTAATAGAAAATGCATTTAAACCTAAATCATCACTATATATAATTTTAAAATTCAGTGATTTGAAGTATAGTTCGATAAGCAACATGTTACAAGTTCAAATCTCATCGACTCTAAAATATTATTAATCAGTTAAAAAGAATTTTTAAAAGATAATTGTGAAGTACTGTAATATAATTTAAATTATAGATACATGCTAATTATTGTGAAACTTAATTCACTTTGGCAAGTGAAAATATATTATCAAAATTAAAATATATAGAAACACAAATTCATGATTAAATTCATGATTTCTTGTATCCTAAGTTAGAACAAATGTTCATGGTTCAAGTGATAAATGGTTGACTTACAATGTCCCTATCAAAAAAAAAAAAAATCATCCAATGGCCACGATCCACGCGTCAAAAAGTCAATGAATAAAACCGAACCAAGTACCGAACCGGTTGGTAGTCCGAACCAAACCCAAATGACGAAAACCCGTTCTTCGTTTCGGAATAAAACCGGTCGTAATTTCTTCCCCCTATTTCATTTGGAGGCGCCACAATAAACCCTCCCTCTATTTCTCTCGTTCACCATCTCCGGTTTCTTCATCTCTCTTACAGACCAAAAACCTTCAATAATTCTCCATCAATGGCGGCCGATTCTACTCAGCTTCATCAACTCGCCTTGCTACTGGGTTCCGATCGCACCCATTTCGAAACCCTAATTTCCCATCTCATGTCTTCTTCCAATGACCAGCGTTCTCAGGCTGAATCCCTCTTCAATCTCTGCAAACAAGCTCATCCTGATGCTCTCGCTCTCAAGCTCGCCGGTCTTCTCCACCCTTCCGCTCATCCCGAGGCCCGCACCATGTCTGCTATTCTCCTCCGCCGTCAACTCATTCGCGATGACTCTTATCTCTGGCCTCGTCTTACTTCCTCCACTCAATCTACAATTAAATCTGTTTTACTTTCCTCACTTCAGTCCGAGGAATCAAAGTCTATTGCGAAGAAATTGTGTGATACTATAGCCGAGCTTGCTTCTGGGATTTTGCCTGATGGGGGTTGGAATGAATTGATGCCGTTTATTTTTCAGTGTGTTACTTCTGATTGCGCTAAGTCGCAGGAGAATGCTTTGTTGATTTTTGCGCAGTTGGCTCAGTATATTGGTGAAACTCTAGTTCCTCATTTGGATACACTTCACTCTGTGTTTTTGCAGTGTTTGGATTCTTCCAAGACTTCCGATGTGAGAATTGCGGCATTGGGTGCTGCGATTAATTTTATTCAATGTTTGTCCAGTGCTTCTGATAGGGATAGGTTTCAAAATCTATTGCCTTTGATGATGCAAACGTTAACTGAGGCTTTGAATTCCGGACAAGAAGCCACAGCGAAAGATGCACTTGAGCTGTTGATTGAATTGGCAGGGACTGAACCCAGATTCTTGAGGAGGCAGTTGGTTGATGTGGTTGGTTCCATGTTGCAAATTGCCGAGGCGGATTCCCTTGAAGAATCTACTAGACATTTAGCTATTGAGTTTGTCGTAACTCTTGCCGAGGCTAGAGAGCGAGCTCCTGGAATGATGAGGAAGTTGCCACAGTTTATTAATAGGTTGTTTGGGATACTTATGAATATGTTGCTAGATATTGAGGATGATCCCGCTTGGCATACTGCCGATACTGAGGATGAGGATGCGGGTGAGAGCGATAATTATGGGTTCGGGCAAGAGTGTTTAGATAGAATATCAATTTCATTAGGTGGGAATTCTGTTGTGCCTGTTGCCTCGGAGATGTTCCCTGTTTTCTTGACTGCACCTGAATGGCAAAAGCACCATGCAGCACTTATTGCACTCTCACAAATTGCAGAGGGTTGCTCCAAGGTTTGCTCTTGTTTGAATTTAAATATTACATTGCCTTGACTATTGATTTCTATTTTTTGCAGCATGACATCTTTATTGTTGTGAATTCAATTTCACAGTTCAAACCAATATTTTAAAAAGCTAATGAGGCTTATGCCTTAAGACTGAGGCTAATGCCTACATGATAATGCACTGAGCCTTAAATTCTCTGTGCTTGTATAATAATTTGAACAATAGTACTGTTTTTTTTTTCATTTCTTAAAATATGAGGATTTTATCTATCACAACAATATTATTTTTACTTTTCCTACCCACGCTTGCTAGCTATCATTGATGACAGAAAATTATTGTATAATTTAATCTTATAACTTTTTTTGTCTTTAGTGTTTTATAAAAACAACTCAATCCTATTAGTTCATTGATAATGTAAGAGGATCGGATTCATGATCTCATTCTTGAACATGCTTTAGTCGTTCATTTAATAAAAGATCACATATCTCTTTTATTGGGAAGAAAAAAATGTTTCGGGATCGTCAATTTATTTTTGATCATTTGTTGGCTCGTTTTCCTTTCTCAGTCTTTGTTTTGAGTTCTTTTTGTATTCATTCTTGACTATAGGTGCTTGGAAATTTTTTGTTTCGTTCATCAATGAATTTTTTATATTTTAAAGCAAACTCAATCGTGTTAGTTACTGTCATGATGTTAAAGATATAATTTTGGAAATTTTGTTTAAGTGAAAATTGTTGTTGTGTTTTTTTATGTACTTTTATGTAAGTATTATGTTTTACTGTACACACTTATCTAAATTTAGGATTTTATAGTGTTTTAATTGAAAATGAGGCTTATACCTCATACTCACCTCCTCAAGTGAAAAAGCCTCGAAGGTGCTTTTAGCCTTTTGAAACTTCTAACTTCTATACTTTTTATGCTACATTATTGTATCAAACATCATCTTGTTTTTTTTTTGTGTGAATTCTTCTGATTTAGAGCTTTATTTCTTTTCTTGCTACTAGGTGCATTGGTTTGTCATTCTAATTAGGCAGTTCTCCCTTTTGTGCAGGTAATGATAAAGAATCTTGAGCAAGTACTCTCTATGGTTTTAAAGTCATTCCAGCACCCACATCCTCGTGTACGATGGGCAGCTATTAATGCAATCGGCCAGTTGTCTACTGATCTAGGTCCAAATTTGCAGGCTCAATATCACCATCTAGTTGTGCCTGCTTTGGCTGGAGCTATGGATGATTTTCAAAATCCACGAGTGCAGGTTTGTATATTTTGCTCATTCTATGTGGTCAGATAATTTATCCAATTTCATAATGAGGTTAAGGGATGGATTTATTCAATTTTTTGCTCCTTTGTCTAGTTCGTTTTGTTTGAATAAGCAGTCACTGAGGGAATTTTTTTGCTTTAAAAAACAGTGCCAATATATTATTTTTTACTCTAAGGTAAAATTGCTACATTCATCTTTTCGTTAAATCTTACAGGCGCATGCTGCCTCAGCTGTCCTCAATTTCAGTGAAAATTGCAACCCAGATACTTTAACGCCTTACTTGGATGGAATTGTGAGCAAACTCCTTGTACTACTGCAGGTATTCTACCATCTTAGTGAGCCTACCTTTAATTTGTAAGATCAGCATTTCACTACTCGTTGGAAATTAGATTAATCATTTGATTGAAGTTACCTTTACTTGCTTCTGATAGATCTTGTTTTTTAGGTAGAATGGTGATGCATCTCAAGTTCTTTCTTTGATTATACTTATTTCTAATACATTGTATCTTTTGTTGGAATGGTTGTGTGATTTTAGTATTTTATTTTGTTTTATTAATGTGTTATCATTGGGTTGCATTCCAGAATGGAAAGCAGATGGTGCAGGAGGGTGCTTTGACAGCTCTTGCATCGGTTGCTGATTCATCTCAGGTTTGTTTCTCTCTAATCTTATTTCAAATCTTGAACGTTTTTTTTTATCTGTTTGTGGATATGACAAGTTTTGTCTTTACCTGGGCAGGAACACTTCAAGAAGTATTATGATGCGGTGATGCCTTATTTAAAAGAAATTCTTGTAAATGCAAGTGACAAATCCAATCGTATGCTTCGTGCCAAATCCATGGAATGTATCAGTTTGGTTGGCATGGCTGTTGGGAAAGACAAGTTTAAGGAGGATGCTAAGCAGGTTATTTTAGTTGATGTTTATACGTATTTTGGTTATTCATAGTTGTTTCTTTCAATTTTTGTGTGAATTAATTGTTGCCACTTGCCTTTTGTCTCCATAATCGACTGAAATCTTTAATGATCTATGACTTTTTGAAGGTTATGGATGTTTTGTTGTCACTGCAAGGATCCCCAATGGAAGCAGATGATCCCACGACCAGCTACATGTTACAAGTATGCTTTGAAGAATTTGTGTGATACTAATCACTGTATCTTTTTGTATGAATTTGGTTTAATTTTATTGGTCCAATAGGAAGAAAATAATTGCTTATTTCTTTTGTAGGCATGGGCAAGACTCTGCAAATGCCTTGGACAAGATTTTCTTCCTTACATGAGTGTTGTGATGCCACCTTTGCTTCAATCCGCTCAACTTAAGCCTGACGTGACAATCACATCTGCAGATTCAGATGCTGATATCGATGATGATGATGACAGGTTTGGGTCCTAACTTCTACTTTAAGTGTTTGCTGGAGTGAAAACAATCTAAATTCTAGTGAGTGTACCCTGCACTCCTGCAGCGTTTCTCTTTGTTTTTAAGTTCCTTTTTCTCACATTTATATGCATATTATTTTTCAAAAAATCAAATACCTAGAAGACATTGTAGAATTTATCTTATTATAACTAGCATGTTTAATATAGTCATATTCTTTGCTACTTGTAAGTTCCGCTTAGCAAATTTTTTTACCAGTTTTGCACAAGTTCTTTAGTCAAGGTGTTTTTTCTGCTAGCTAAAAAGTTACTGTCTTTATTGCAGCATTGAAACAATAACCCTTGGTGATAAAAGGATCGGCATCAAGACTAGTGTTTTGGAGGAAAAAGCCACAGCATGCAACATGTTATGTTGTTACGCCGATGAATTAAAGGAAGGATTTTTTGTCTGGATTGATCAGGTTGCTTTAATGAATTTCAATTTTTTTTAATCTTCTAATGCAGTATGTTGTTTACTGCTGTTCTAATGGTTTTCTATTTCGTAGGTTGCTCCAACTTTAGTTCCACTTCTTAAATTCTATTTTCACGAAGAAGTTAGGAGGGCTGCTGTTTCAGGTAGTAGCTTGTTCTTTTTCTTCTATATACTCGTGTTCTATTTTGAAATTATTGCAAGTGAGTATTTAAGGCACCGTTTGATAATCATTTGTTTTTTTGTTTTTTAGTTTTGTAATTTTAGCTGGTTATAACTCTAAATCTCTTTAAAGGGTTTCATCTTCCCTTAAAGGAAGTATTTGAATTTTAATCAAATTCTAAAAAGCCAAAACAAGTCGTTGGAAGTTACTTCTTTTAGGTTTCAAATTTTGATTTGGTTTTTAAAAACATAGATAAAACATCGAAATCAAAGTAAGGGAAACCATAGGCTAGAGTAGTAGTTGCGCTAATTTTTTTAAAAAAAGCGCTAAAATAAAAGGGTTGTCAAACAGGACCTATGTTATCTCATTTGCATTTGTTGTTTATTATGTGAACAGCCATGCCAGAGCTTCTGCGTTCAGCAAAATTGGCAGTTGAGAAAGGGCTATCTCAAGGTCGTGATGAATCCTATGTAAAAGGATTGTCGGATTATATTATACCAGCTTTGGTGGAGGCATTACACAAGGTTACTTAAGGATTGTATTTTTCCCAGCCGTGAACTAAAATAGCAACTTTTGTTATTTAATGCTGTTATGTACTTGAGAGTGTTGAATGCTAAATTATGGTGGTTTATTCCGTTAAATGGTTTACAGGAGCCTGAGGTGGAGATATGTGCCAGTATGTTGGATGCATTGAACGAGTGTATACAGGTCAGTACGATGGAGTTGAGATTTGAGATGTATATCTTATTCCCTAAACAAATATAGTTCTTGAATCTATTGCTAACAAATCGAATGAAGTTAGCAGTTCCAAGAATCATTTGCTCAGTCCAATGTCTGTCTCTTCTTACTTCTTTTATTTCTTTTATCCTTTCTGCTTTTTGTGCTGGTAGTTGGTCGGATTTTGATGATACTCAGCTGAAGTTAAAATATTTTCATTCTTGAACTAAATGCCACGTGTCATTCTATTAGATCTCTGGACCGCTTCTTGATGAAAGCCAAGTTAGGTGCATAGTAGATGAGATTAAACATGTCATTACGGCTAGTTCATCTAGAAAGCATGAAAGAATGGAGAGGGAAAAAGCAGAGGATTTTGATGCAGACGAGAGAGAATTGCTTGATGAAGAAAATGAACAAGAAGAAGAAGTTTTTGATCAGGTGAGTTATTGTGATAGACATGCTAGCTTGTGCTGTTTAAACTTAATATTAGTTTTAGGTATATTTGGAGAATAGTCTGAGACTATTATGCCTTATACTTGTATTTTGACCAGGTTGGTGATTGTTTGGGAACTTTGATCAAGACTTTCAAGGCTTCGTTCTTGCCCATGTTTGATGAGCTCTCGTCTTATTTGACACCTATGTGGGTAAGTTTCTTGAAAATTTCCATTGAGTTTGATTTTTAATAATAGCCATCATTCTGATCTACATGAAATTTTCATTTGTTATAAGTTTTGCCCTTCGTAAAAAGATGCGAAGTTAGAGTGCTCAAAGTAGCCAATCACTTGAATGGAAATCAAATATTAAATTTTAAGTTGATATTGAAATCTGGCACATTTGCTTTTTTTATTATCAGGATGTTCTTGCATTTATTCTGTACTTCCTCATTCGCTATTTTGTTTACGGTTTATAGCTGGACCTCATTAGTGAATATTGAACACTTCTGAGTTGCAACTCATACATATGGGGCTTTGCAACTGCAAACTTTTTATTGTACCTATAAATACTTAATTCCTAACGATCAAGATCTTTGTTGGTGTAGGGTAAGGATAGAACAGCAGAGGAGAGGAGGATTGCAATATGTATTTTTGATGATGTTGTGGAGCATTGCCGTGAAGCAGCCCTCAGGTAATCATTTCATTGTGATTTATTGTACTCCGCGAGCATTTTGTATTGATTTCTCAATTGTGAATCAGGTATTATGATACGTACCTTCCTTTCTTGTTGGAGGCTTGCAATGATGAGAATCCTGATGTTCGTCAGGTTTGTTCTGCCTTTGAGCTTTCACAAATATGGATTTAGTATTAGCATTTACTTCCAAGCTTTATTTAATTCAACTCTATTCACAGGCTGCTGTTTATGGTATCGGTGTTTGCGCTGAGTATGGTGGATCTGTATTCAAACCACTGGTTCAAGGTTTGTTTGCATCAACACCATTTTGAGTTGTTATAAATGGTGGATTATTTTGTTACCTTCCTTTCTCTTGTGCAGAGGCCCTCTCCCGGTTGGATGTCGTGATACGGCACCCTAATGCACAACATTCTGAGAACATAATGGCATATGACAATGCAGTTTCTGCTCTTGGAAAGATATGTCAGTTCCACAGAGAGAATATAAATGGACCTCAGGTTCGTGTCGTTTTGATTCATCTGTATTCATTTACAGCAAGCTCTCTTCATTTTTCTCGTTTGTGAAAAATGCAAGCATCATAATCTAAAAGGATGTATGTATTAAAACATGTTTTATGTTGGAATCTCGTATCCGTACACGTTTTTGTATGGGCGTGCATAGGCGTTTGCACTTTTTGTGTCTATTTTCTTTCTACTGATTATTTTCTTTTGCAGTTGGTTCCTGCTTGGTTAAGCTGTTTGCCTCTCAAGGGTGATTTAATTGAGGCAAAGTTAGTGCATGATCAGCTATGTTCAATGGTTGAGAGGTTGAAATCTTGTTCCCAATAATTATTTGTATTCAATCTTGTTACAGAATTCAATGTTTAATCCCTCCATTTAATGAACAGGTCTGATAAAGAACTCTTGGGTCCCAATAATCAATATCTTCCCAAAATAGTTTCTATTTTTGCTGAGGTATGCTATTTGTTTAAATATGAATGGCGACTGCAATTGTTTACAAGTACAACAAGTTTTGTGTTTCGATTTCTCAATTTCTGGGGCATTGTTAATCAGGTTCTATGTGCGGGTAAAGACCTTGCGACAGAGCAAACTGTCAGTAGAATGGTAAACCTTTTGAGGCAGCTTCAGCAAACTCTACCGCCATCCACGCTAGCATCGACCTGGTCGTCCTTGCAACCGCAGCAGCAGCTTGCGCTTCAGTCAATTCTCTCAACTTAGTGTAATTGGTATGGTAATTCTTTGTTCCAGATTGTAGCACATCTCTTGGTTGAGATGGGGGTTGGCGGTGTTTTATCTGGTATGTTTTTTTTAAGCATTTTTCGCCGATAATGTCATCCCTTTTGCATTGTGAAGCACAGCAGCCATTCCTTGAAGAAAGCTACTGTTGCTGCATTCGTGTCGTGTGTTTTTGTCATCCTGTCTCGCAGTGTATTGTTTATTTTTTACGCGCTTGTTTAAGCATCGATTTTGCATGGTCTGAGGGTGACAAGAAAGAATTTATATTGTTTGTGTGTACAGTACAAAATTATTGGTGAACCAGAGTCCCTGCCTCAGAAAGATTGAAGCAAGCAAAAATAATGTCTAGTGGTTATATTGTTCTTATTGAGGCTTTGAAGTCTTGGAAAAAGTTAGGTCAAAGCGTATCATTCAAACAGATAGTTCAATTATTTGGTTTTTGGTTCTTTATATTTCCAGAATATTTAAACAAACTTTATAATGTTCTTGATTAGAAATGGTGAAGAATGAGGGTTTTCTTTTTTGTTTGAGATCCATGGTTTATTAGTTTCTTATGCTCAAAATTAAATTTTGACTGAAGGAAATCTATCTTATCTATAAGAATTTGGTCTCTAATGTTGTTCCCAAGGAATTATGTACACACTTAGGGCATGTGTGGTGTTGTGGAAAAAATATAAAGAGATGGGATGAGATGGGAAGGAATTCTAGTCATCGTTCGATCAAATCTAATAATTACAATTCTATTGATCTTTAATTAATTTTTTTTCTTTTATTCCTTGTCTTAAATTTACTCTAGGTCTAAGTCAAATATGCGCTAATTATTAACCCAAATCATGGGTAGAATCTTTAGGGATGTTTGTTTTGAATGTTTATTGAGATTTATAAACGAGATTTATAATCACTTTTTAAAAATTTTATACAAATGAGTTATTATTACAATATTTTTGTTTTATAATTGCTTAAATTAACTCTTCATTTCTAAACACTCAAAATAAACACTCCACAATTTTTCAAACAAACATCCCCTTAGCGTTTGCATTTGGTTGCAGGTTAAAAGTTAAACCCAAGCTCATAGGTTGAATTGGATATAAGTCTGGTTTTTCAATAAATTTTTTAGAATTAGAAAATGTCATTTCAATTTTGTTTGTAGAAATGTGAATGGAGCTATAATATTGATGCAAAATTCAGTGGTATATTTGTTGAGTCAAGCAACGGAACTGAAAAGTATTCTATTCAAAATCATAATTGATTAAAAAAAAAGAAAAAAAAAAAAACTAAGTAAAGCTAACTTCTTGAAGAAATGGTTGGGTGATTATTATTTATCTTGAGTGATTAGGAATAAAGAGTTATTTTGAGTAATTATGACAAAGAAATGGTCATAATAGCTTGGTTTGTATGAAGTTAAAGAGTGATTATAAAAACTTATTTTTAATAGTTTCATTAAAATTTCATACAAATATTCTCTTAGAGTGTTTGTTTCAAGGTTTTATAAATTAATTTTTATAATCATTCTTCAAACAACTTCCTAAACGAATTATTACTATAATTTTTCATAAGTCTGGCACTTTTATAATCATGCTTCAAGGTTTTATGGAACTAGAAAGTATTATAGCACTTTTGTAATATGTACCAAGGGAGTTTAATATAAAAGAATGAGCTGCTCATCGATTAGAATTTTAGGTTAAATCTGATCTTATTGTAATACTCTCACTAGTAATGAAAAGATGTATCATTTTTGTGAAGCTTGCAAGTTAGACAATGCACACAAACTTCCTTACACTATCTCAAACTCTCAGGCCTCCAATCTTTTATCACTAGTACATATAGATGTTTGGGGACTAGCTCCTCTAAAATCTAACAGAGGATTTAATTACTGTATTGATTTCTTGGATGGTTTGAGCAGATATACATGAGTATACCCTTTAACACATAAGTTTGAGAAGATAATTGCGTTTTGTGAATTCAAAGCTTTTGTTGAAAGGCAGTACAACTCCAAAATCAAAACTTTAAAGTGCGATAAAGGTGGAAAATTCAAACCAACAATAACACAAGCTAAAGAGCAAGGGATTGAAATCCAAATATCTTTCCCTTGTACCTCGTTCACATGCATTTAGTAGAAACGACGCTTACATTCTTGGCTCAAGCTTGAATGCCCTACATTTCTGGTGGGAAGCTATTTGCATAGTAACACACCTCATTAATTGAATGCCAACCACAATTATTAATGACCAGTCTCCATTTGAAGTCTTAACTAGTAAAACTCTGAACTACGACTTCCTATGAGTATTTGGTGGGAAGCCGAGCTTGTTTCCAAGATGGGATTGGTTGTATGACCGTTAGAGGCATCCTAGTGCGACTAGTATGAAAACCAATATGAGATTGATTGTTCAAGTAGTGAAAGAATGTGTTGGAATGTACCGTCAAGAGTGAGTACCTATCAGTATATTGGTTATGGTAACCATGAATGCATGTTGATAATCAGAGAGAGGGATCAAGTGTGAGTAGTGTTATAGCAGCTTACGTTGTGTGATAATGGTTAGTGAAATTTCCTAGAGCTGTGCATAGTTAGTGAGATCACCCTTCACCAGTTTTGTTTGGGACTCATCTAGTCAAAAGATGTGATGCTAGCTAGTTTCTAGTTGGTGCACAAGCAACTAGATACTTTTGAGTCGTACGTTTAGATCTATTTCACGCTCTAGTTAGACATTTTAATGAGTAGAGAGTTACACTCTAGAGTGAAGTACGTGATATACGTGACAGATTTGATGATGAGAGGTAAGTTGTTCACATCTTTGAGATTTCTCGAGAACAATGTACATGGTCGACCCGTGTTCAGAGGTTACCAGTGTGATATTTTAACTTTCGATGATAATGGTAATTTTCACACAAATGCTGCGTACTTTGTATGCATATACTCACTCTATGCTATGATGTTAACTCTGGTAGGTTTCAATGTTGTTATGGTGGTGAAACTTAGTTGTGATCGATAGGCTATCTGAGGTGGTAGCTGGACTAAATACTCGGATATGAAATTCAAGTTATTATCTTGTTGTAACTGTTTATAGTATGTTATAAACAGTTTTTTAGGTGTTGTCTCAACATCGCCCTCCACATGTATGTTTATTATCACCAAGGTTCCTTCGTTATTTCATGCAAGTGTCGTCGTAGAGATTGCAAGCTTATCCGCTAGAATTGATCATCCCACTCTGTCACCCATCGAACAGCTATGTTGTAGCACCGTCTTCTAGCAAACGCCGCCATGATCCAAAGTCCATTGTATTCAAGTTGCTCCTTGTGTTATTGTCTATATCTGCAGCTTATAAGTCAAGTTGTCGAGTTGCCTCATCCAAGCATAACTAGTCAAGCGCAACCAACCCATCTGTGTTCCAGGCCACGCTTCTACGCGTTTTGCCTTAGCTTGCCACATTGACAAGCCATGTGTTGTCGTCCCAACGTCATGCACTGTCGTGTCTTAATCTGTGTGTCAATTTCATCTTCGTGCCTTGTGTAATTCTTGATTATTGAGATGCTCGTTGATTTCATTTTATCGATTAGATGTCTGATTAGTTATAATTGTTTAGATTAATCACTTAGGCAGTTTAGGCTGCTAGTTCTATTGAAGGTTGTAGACTTGCCTATTGACTAGGTCGTTGTTTCCTTATGATTATCACCACTCTGAAAGCCAACTTCCACGAACTTCCTTACAAAACAATTATATTGACGAGTGAACCGTGACATTCCTATTTTTGTTCCTTTTATAGCAATTGTCAAATTACCACATGTGCTATTTCACTTAAATAATCTCAAGAGATCTTACAAACCCCACCTAAATTTGGAAGTATTTGGCAAAACACGGCAGCTCGTGGGGCGCATTCTTCACATGGTCGATGTTAGAAGGGTGTGGGCCAAGTCGAGACAAAGCAAGACAAATAAAACTTCCACAATGAAGCAAGGACCGCACATGTTTGGGCATCGTCTTTGGCCTCCGTCCCATTGGGTGAATCGTCATCCTCGAGATCAACTTAGACACCTACACCTTGTAAATTTGAAAAATAAAAACTTTTGTAGTCTTTTTCTTCTTGCACAATAGGTAGTAGAAGAGAGTAGTGAGTAGGCTTTTCCTCCATGGAAGACATGTAAATTTCACAAATTGTTTCTCTAATATTGTATATTATACTCTTTACACAATCAAATCATGTGTAAAGCTGTTTTGTTTATTCGATTACATGTCGGTTTATAGTCGAATCCTAACGGCATCCTCGTTGAAACTGGTAGTTATTTTACCACATTTTGTACTTTAAGAAGGTAATTTTACCATGATGATCACATGTTGAAAACAAGGAAGAAAATTAATTGAGAGTAATAGAAAAGGCCATGGGTGATGGGAGCATGATTTAAAGGCTAGATTGGGAATGGGATTTGTTTTTTCTTTCCATTTTCAAAGGTTGCTTGTTGGAATTAAAGAAAAGGATGTGATGTTATTGAATGTGACCAAAGATATTTGGAGTAGAAGAGGCCAAATGCCAAAGAGTTGGGA
>JBBMEG010019327.1:0-27198 GCA_037832605.1 Cyclanthera cordifolia | reverse complement strand
CATGGTAAAAGGGTGTCAACTCGTATTCCCGGTATTCGAGGCATGCAAAGTTAGAGGAAAAAGTAAGTAGCATACCTAGAGCAGACTCCTCCTGCGGGAGTACGGACTCCGAGTTAGGATCAACTGGCATAGCTGAAGCGGGAAGGAGGTTGTACAACGCCAGGGAGTTTGTGGTCAGGTACTGTGCACTACGGGTAGCCTCTTCGGGATAACACTTCAGTCTCATAAAACTTCAGTACCCTAGAACGGGGATTAAGTTTCATGTGCATTGTAAACAAAAAGTTAGTACGGTGCCAAAAGATAGATAAAGCCAAGGCGAAAGTAAACGTACCATATGTCCTAAAGACAGTGGGAGTTGCCAGCGAGGTATCGGCGCCTGGAGCCGCCCAAGCTCCTCCAGCAAAGAACCAGCGTTCCTTCCACGCCTTCTAAAAGTTGGGACACCCTACCAAAGGAGAAAACTTACTTCTGAGGGTCAGGTAGCAACCCACGGTGACGTCGGGATGCTGGCAGAAATGGTAGAGCGAAAGAAGGTCTCGGGCGCTAAAGGGACCTTCGAAGCCGGTGTACACCCAAAGGCTATGAACACCGAATAAGACATTCCAGGCATTGGGAGCCAGTTGTGCTGGGGCCAGCCTTGTCATACCTAAGAACTCCTAAAGAGGCGGTATGAGGGGAAGCCGAACTCCTCGGTCGAACATAGTGGTGTAGAGGGCCACCTCGCCCGGAGGACGATTGGCGTACGTCTCCGACGCCAGAGGAAGCCGAAGAGTGATTTCAGTCGGGATAAGAAATTGGGTCCTAAGGCGGTCCAAATCCTCCTGGGTCAAAATGGACGCTGCCATTTGAGACCCTGACCCCACCACCAAAGTTCTTCGCCGAGTCCTCTTAAGTGAGGAGGAAGCCCAAAGGTGAAGGGATTCGGTCTCGTAGTCAGACGAAGGATCCATGACGGTCAAAGTAAGAAGTACCCTACGAAATTCAAAAAGGGTGAAAAGGCGAGACTTTTTCAAAAAGTGTCTAAGTAACTTAAAGGTCCCAAAAAGGGTGAAAAAGGCGAGACTTTTTCAAAAAGTGCCTAAGTAACCTAAAGGTCTCAAAAGGTTGAAAAAGGCGAGACTTTTCAAAAAGTGCCTAAGTAACCTAAAGGTCCAAAAAAAAGGTGAAAAAGACGAGACTTTTTATTAAAGTGCCTAAATAACCTAAAAATTCCAAAGTAAGTTAAACAGGCAAGACTTTATAAAAAGTGCCTAAGTAGCCTACGAATTCGGAAAAAGTACTCTAAAAGGGCGAGTCTTTGAAAAAAGAGCCTAAGTAATCCTAAAATTCGGACATACATGCATAACGGGCAAAAATCGGAAAAAGTGCCTAAGTAAGGGTGAAATTTTTGAAAATATGTCTAACCGTTAGCGTGAAGTCAGAAAAAGGAGAGTACGTATCGAAAAAGTAAGGCATGACGATGCTTTCCAAAAATCCAAAACGAAAAACAAGTCTCCCCACACACTTTGAGAAAATCGAAAATCCTAGCCCAGTGAGAGGCAATTTTCGGCCAAAGTAGGGTGAAAGGGAGGGTGTAGTTTTGGCAGGGAGTTTTTATGGAAAGGTTAGATTATGGGAAATCTCAAAATGATAAATATTTTCCTAAAAAGTAGAAGGGATTTTTCATTAAATAAGAATATTATCTTGGAAAAGATATTCTTAGAAATAAGAATATGGCCATTTTAATATAATTATTTAAAATGATTATTTTCCATAACCTCAAAACTTTATTTGTTGGAAATATTATTTAGGAAAATATGTTCTTGAAAGAGAATATGGCCTAAATAAATTTCAAATAAATACTTTCGTAAAAATGTTACTTGATAGCTCAGAAATGAAGAGTGGGGGTAATGTTATAGCCTAAAAATATCCCGAAAGACTCGAAAGAGATCGAGACCCGAACGAAGGACAAGGGAGTCAATGCCGACCCCCCGGGGTCGGCCAAGCCCATTGCCGACCCTCCGAGGGTCAGCCAACGTCCTTGCCGACCCTTTGGGGGTCGGCCATGCCCTTGCCGACCCTTCGGGGGTCGGCCACGCCCTTGTCGACCCCCAGGGGGTCGACCAACGTCCTTACCGATCCCTTAAGGGTCGGCCTTGCCATACCGACCCCCCGGGTCGGCCAAATGGAGGCCATAACCCCCTAGGGGTCGGCCAAGTCCATTTCCGACCCCACGGGGTTGGCCAAACAATTTCGACTCCCCCGGGAGTCGGCCAAGGAAGGCCAGGACCCTCTCGGGGTCAGCCCTTGCAGCTGGTTGGCCAATGAAGGCCAGGACCCCCTCGGGGTCGACCATTGCAGCCTTACCCTTCTCGGGTCCGGCAACGTGTAGGTCCATCTGAGTGGATGAGCCGTGGAGGTCAGGACTGTCCGAAGAGTCGACCGAGTCCAAGTAACGTTTGGAGGCGTTGCACCCTGTAGCGTCGCCCGTTACAACTAGTAGGTCGGCCCCATTGGATCGACCGTGGAGGTCAGAACTCTCTGAAGAGTGGACCGAGTCTAGAATCAATACCGTTACACCTCTAAAGGGTAAAGACCGTGGAGTTACGCCGGTATTCAAACCCGACTTAATGGCGGCCGACCGTTACATCGCCATAAGTGAGCCGCAGCGGTTACAAGGCCGACTGCTATAAAAGTCAATTCATTCCTCGCTTTCGAGGGGCGATTCCTAAACTAAGTACCCTTAAGCCATTCTTTGTGCTTTAGTTATTTCTCCCTAAATCTGTTTTCTAACTTAGGAATCGGAGGCCCTGTGGCTCACACCACACCGGTGTGCCCTAAATTTACTTTTTTGCAGGCACTTTCTTCCTCAGCTAAATAAATCTTACTGTGGATAACCCGTTGACCATTTTTCGGCATCAACAGTTTCATTGTTTGGTGTTAATCCAGTTCAAGCTAGCGTCACGGGTTCCTTTTTTGAAGAAAATTTGCAGAGTTTTTGAAAACTTTAGAGACGAACATCCTATCTCGATTCGAACCTCAAGTGATCGTCAAGCACTGCTTGATTCTATTGAGGGTTTTAGTGGATCATCCCATTTGATCAAGCTCGTTATCATTATGGTATGTCGACGTTCCCGTTCACCCTCCTTTAGTGTACAAATGGTTATATTTTAGAAAGGTACAATTTTAAACCATCACCCCTAAGTGAAATTTCCTTTTTTTTTTTTGTTGGCTAATTGACCTTTAATCACAAATTAATTAATTTTAATTAATTAATTAATTAATTAATATTTTGATGATAACAAACCTGATTTGGATTACTAATAATTTTATTATCTCAAGATATTTGTAATGTAGTGTTTGAAGCAAGGATTATAACGCAGTTTGAATTACCCAAATCGGAGTTAAAACGCAGAAGTAATGATCAAAACAATATTGAATATGGAATACTTGAGATGGTGACGTGGCAGCTGAGTCAACAACGTAGATCATTTAAAGATTGACATGTGGAGTTTTGGATACTGGAGAGCTTTTGTTTGATTTTAAAATTATTAAATAAAATCAATAATTTTCAAATTGATTTTCAAATTCAAATTCTAAAATTGCAATGTTAGTTTTAGAACATAATTAATATTTATTATTTTCTTTATAATTGATTTTTAAATTCAAAATTCAAATTCTAAAGTTATGAGATTAACATAAGATTTGAAGCATAATTAGTATTTATTATTTCTTTTAAAATTGATTTTTAAATTCAAAATTTAAATTCGAATCGAAAAAGCTACCATTGAAGGTTTGGAATATATTAATATTTATTATTTTCTATTACGTCTTTTAATCTCCACCTTCAATATATTTTTACCAAACTTAATTGACAAATTAAAGTCAATTTTTGTATTCTTCACTCCTTATATAAATCTCACATTTTCACTAAAAATATCATAACACATTTTTTAGATTTTCAACCCTCTAAAACTCAAAAGCTTATTGTTGCTTTCTCCAAAGTTCTTCAACTTTGGTTTTTTACATCTTGACCTTGAGAGAGATTGTGTAGTGGGGATTGGTTAGTGACAGATAAAAGTGTTTATCAACTCTATTGAGAGAGTTAGTGTGTTCTTTATCAAAATTTCAACCATTGCAACGATTTGATCCTAATCCGCGAAAAGAATTGAGTTTACTCTTCAACTCATAAAAAGAGTGGTATAGCGGTTGGACTCTAATCTGTGGAAAGAGTCAAGCAAAAATTCGAAGCACAATTGATAGTTAGATGATGTTTGCTCTCATTGAGGATTTCGACACATTCGTTGACTTGAATTTTAGAGAAAAAGAATAATATTTATTAATTCTTTTCTACCTTTACAAACGAGAGGTTATTATCTAGTTATAGAAAAATCCTAACATACCAATGAATAAAATAATATGTGAATCTCTTTAAAAAAAAGGAGTGTAAAATATAATGAGATAATAAATATGAAATAACCAGCACTTCCTCTCAAACTGGCTTGAAGATATCTTCCTCTCGTTCTGTCATGAAGAACTGGATTATGAGCTATGGATATTGTTGCCTTGTTATCACAGTAAACTCGTATGGGACTCATTTGAAGAAAATTCAACTCTTCCAACAGTCTCTTTATCCATATACCCTTGCAAATACCTAAGCTAATGCTCTAAATTCTGCTTCAAGGCTACTTCTGGCCATCACATACTGTTTTTTGCTTCGCCATGTAACTAAGTTTCCCCAATAAAAGTATAATAACCAGAAATGGATCTTCTATCAGTAGCATTACCTACTCAATTTTCATTTGTGTAAACTTCAAACAATATACCTTTTCCTAGATAACCTTTCAAATACCTTAAAATTATGTAAACAACTTCAAAATGTAGAGGGACCAGGTGAGTGCATGAACTGACTCACCATACTAATTGTGGATGTTATATGGGTGTGAAACAAATAGATTAATCTCCCAACAAGTCTTTGATATTTATTATTATCTTTTACTTCTTCATTCTTTGCAACTTGTAACTTCATATTTGGCTCGATAGGAGCTTCTGTTGTTCGACAGCCAAGCATACATGTCTCACGAAGTATGTAAATAACATATTTCCGTTGATTAACCAGGATGCCTTTCTTAGATCTCGCAAACTCCATTCCCAAAAAAATTTCAAGGATCCTAAATCTTTGATTTGGAACTCACTTGCAAGCTTAGTTTTAAGATCTACCAAACCTTCTTCATCATAATCTGTGAGGATAATGTCATCAACATAAACAATAAGAATAAAAAATTACCATCTTCTGAGTGTTCATGAAAGATTGTATGACCTGTTTGACTTTGAAAATATCTATAGCTAGTGACTGCTTTTCCAAAATGTTCAAACCAAGCTCTCGAAGATTGCTTGAGACCATACAAGGATTTTATTAATCTGCAAACTTTATGATTTTCAAATTCAATTTCAAAATCTAGTGGTGGAGTCATAAACACCTCTTCTTCTAAATCACCATTGAGGAAAGAATTCTTAACATCCAATTGATGAAGTAGCCAATTCAAATTAGCTGCAAGGGACAAGAGATCCTAATATAACTGATTTTGTAATTGGGGAAAATGTTTTATGATAATCAATTCAATTGGTTTGAGTGAAGTCTTTTGCTACTAGTCTCTTCTTATATCTTTCAGCAGAATCGTCTATGTGACATTTTACAGTAAAAACTCATTTGTAACCACTTTCTTTTTATCTTTTGGTAAATCTGTCATTTCCCAAGTATCATTTTGTTTCAGAGCATTCATCTTATTCATGGCTGCCACTCTTCAATTTGGATCATCCAGAGCTACTTGTATATTTCTTGGAATAAATAGATTGTCTTTCCTAGAAGTAAAGGTTTTATAACTACTCGATAATTTTTCATATGAGATGTAATTTTCAATAGGATGTTTAGTACAAGCTCAAGTATAATTTGCAATAGGATGTTTAGTACAAGCTCGAGTACCTTTCCTAATAGCAATAAGGAGATCAAGATCAGAGATAAGAGGTGGGATATTTTGAATATTTGAAAGATTAAGGGTAGAAGATGAGTCATTAGGTATTTCAACATTGAGAACGGGAGCGTCAAGAGGAACATTTTGGAGATCCAAAGTAAAAGAAGGAATATTAGACATGGATCTTTCATTATTTAAAACAGGAGAAGTGTTATCAGCACCATTCTCTAAAGTTTTAAATTGAGTTTGTGTAGAATTAACTCTTTGGTTCTGACTCCTTTGATTAACGATTCTTCTAGTATAAACCTATAACTCAAGAATTCGACCTGCAAAGTCTTTTTGTAGTATTTCTCCCCCTGAATGAAACATATCTATGTTTGACATCAAATGACTAATGATAGATATATCATGTGGAACAAAAGAAGAAGCAAGATGTTCATATACTTTCAAAAAATTATCTTCTAAACACGATTTCCCCCCTAAAGAGAACTTGGGGTAAAATATAATTATTTTTATAAAAAAGAAACATCCATACTCACATAAACTTCTTTTTTTTTGAGGGTCAAAACATTTATACCTTTTTTGTTATATGCATAACCCGAAAATACACATTTCATAGCTTTGTGATCAAGTTTTCAATGGGAGAAACTTGGGACGTGAACATATGAAATGCAACCAAATATTTTTATGGGCTAATCAGACATTATGCGATTAAACGGGAAAGTAGTTGTAAGACATTCAAGAGGAGTTTTAAATTTTAAGACTTTACTAGGTATCTTATTAATTAGATAGGTAGCTGTAAGTACATCTTCCCCCATAAATACCTAGGAACATGCGTATAAAATATTATGACATGTGCAACCTCAAGTAAGTGTCCATTTTTTCGTTTTATAATTCCATTTTGTTGAGGAGTATCTCGACAAGTAGATTGATGCAAAATCTTTTTCTCAATTAAAACCTCGTTTACATGCTTATTGAAATATTTAGTTATATTATCAGAGTGTAAAATGTTGATTTTAGTTTGAAAGTGTGATTCAATCATATTATAAAAATGTTTGAAGATAAATTTCACCTCTGATTTCTTTTCCATTAGAAAAACCCACGACAGACGGATATGTTCATTAATAAAGTAACAAACCACTACTTGCAAGTATGAGTCACAAGCTTTGAGTGATCCCAAACATCACTATGAATTAAGTAGAAATGTTTAGATGCTTTGTAAGGTTTTTGCATTTATGTAGACAGATGATTTTTTGCAAAAATACAGCTTTCACAATGAAAGGAAGAACATTTAACATTTTCAAATAAGTTTGAAAACAAACGTTTTAGATAAAAAAAAATTGTGTGCTAGCCTTCGATGCCAAAGCATGATTTATTCATGATTAGAAAGAGAACTAATACTACTAAGACCCTGAGTTATTTTAGTACAAGAAGTACCTTCATCAAAGTAGTAAAGATCATCAAGCATTTTAACACTCTCAATTTTTTTTCACTGCGTTTTGATCTTCGAAAATACAATGAGATTCAAAGAAAGTGATTTGACAGTTAGAATCTCTACACAGTATACTAACAGGCAAAAGATTACAGGTTAATTTTGGAACTTGAAAGACTGACAATAGAGAGAGTTTTGTAGTCAATTTGATTGTTTCTTTTCTTGCAATAGAAGAGAAACTACCATCTATGATTTTTATTTTTTCAGTTGCATATGAGATAGAATATGAATCAAATAAATGAGATGAACTAGTCATGTGATTGGTGGCTCTAGAATCAAGAATCCATGGAGATGAATTAATACACGAAAAGGCTTGAGGATCGATACATTTTTGTGCCATGGACATATATAGATTACCAGATGACAAATTGGATTGTAGTAGTCCCGAAGGATGATTGGTTTGCTCTTCAACAGAGGAACTTGAGTGGATATCTGTATCAAACTCATTCTCACTCTTTCTTTGTATATGAGCCAATTCAAGTGTCAATTTAGACATATTAGTCAAAAGAAAAAAGAAAATCAATTTTTTACGAGTATTGTTCACGATACTGTTCATAATACTATTCATGTGCATTGTTCATCTGTACTGTTCCATACTATTCATGCCTATTGTTCATTTTTTTTCCCAGAAAATCAGTATAGGTTAAACCACCTAGGTACAATATGAAATCCCACTAACAAAATCCATGAACAATGCATAACCATCGCCATCTGAACCAAATCTACATCGATGAGACTTGTTGACAAGCGTTGCTGAAATCTTATTGATTAAACTCGAGCATGACTTGAGAGAAAAGGACGGCCGCCGAAGAAGACTTTGACGGCCACAATGACTTGAGGGAAAATCAGGGTTTTATTTTAACCGCTCTGATACCAACTTGAATTTTAAAGAAGAAGAATAATATTTATTAATTCTTTTCTACCTTTACAATCAAGGGGTAATGATCTAATTATAGAAAAAACTCTAACAAACTAATGAATAAAATAATATGAGAATCTTCTTAAAATAAGGAGTATAAAATATAATAAGATAATAAATATGAAATAACCAACACATTGCTAGTACGATCATCCCTTCTTATCAAGCTCGCTGAAGTTATTGCCCATCGACGTTCTCGTTCACCCCTTTCCCTGGTGTATGAACTTGTAGAAAAATTTTATGTTCCAAAATGTATGCTTTTAATCTCTCTCCCCCAAGTGAAATCTCTATTTTTAAGGGATTATGTTTCCCTCACTGTATTTGCTATATTTTCATTTTCTTTTTCTTTTTATTATAGCTAATTTGTGTCTTATACTCTTCATTCTGCACTTGTATATACAACAAGAGATGCATATTAAACGCTCTAGCACTTGGGTGTGTACTCGTATGTATAGTAACTAACACGTATACCAAATATGAATAGATCAAAGCTATAGAGAAAATAATGGTTGAGAAATAAATAATTTTGAAATTAGCTCAAGAATGAAGATTTGAGCTAGAACTTGATGAAATAGTTCAAATAAATCATGATGTTGTAATGAAGTGAGCACTTATAAACTCATCTTATAATAATAGAGGAGTTTAATTCAATTTGGTTCACTCGAGCCTACAGTTATTTGGATTGAAGAAAATATTCTTTCTAAGAAGAACTCCTCATAAAGAAAATCTTTTAGAAAAGTCAGAGCAAAATGAAGATGAGGTAGAAAAGAAACGCCCTCGTAACAAGAATTTTCAAAATGCCTCAGAAAAGTATGAGCAAAGTGGAAACGAAGATGAATATCGGACCCTTGTCACTTGACGAAAGAAAAAAAATCAAAATCTTGTTTCTCAAGAATCTCATCCATTTCAAGAATATACAAGGAGGAGTAAGCTTCCAAGAAAAAAAAAAGAAGAAGAATACAAAAAGGCCTAGACATGTGATTGAAGAAAATGAAGAAATCATGCTCGACTACACCAGTCAATAACCTTAAAAGAATTTCTTCTAAATTTTTTCTCAAAGATGTCAATGAAATAGTTCCATTACTATGTTTTTAATAATGTAGATGGCAAAATTTCACCTTCAAGTTCACCAAAGATGATAACTAAGCTCGAAGACTTGCCAAAGCTTAGATGATACTTCATAAATGAAATTCAAATAAGCTTTCAATCTTTTATATGCCGAAAAAATCATACATTTAACCAAATTTCAAATTTTGATTGATCAGTATAAATGTAATGTATAAAAAAGATATCAAAACCATGACCTAAATTTATACGATTCAGATTAAGTTGATGCTTTATAGAGTTAAACTTAGAACCCGAGAGAAGGAAAACTTATGTTTTGACTCAACGTTATCTTTTTTGAGATTCATCCACACATGTTCATGCAAAAATCTCGAAAAGAGGCATTTGTTAAGGGCATTTATTAGAATAGAAATTTTAACAAATCAGAAATTGCCACGACATTGTTTAGAATAATGTTGAGTAATGTCAAGCCAAAATGTGGCACATGTCATTTGATAAGCGTGATCAAATATATAAATGAACAAATTTGGTTAAATGATAATCTTAGCCAAAAGTTCAATCTTTATATTAAAACAAATTGGCCCCAAAATGCTCATTCCTTAAAGATATATTGGTCCAAGCCTATTCTATGAAGATATATGGTAATGGTTCAAGCCTATTCCATGAAGACATTTGGGCCAAAGTCTACTTATTGATCTAAGCCCAACCCATAAAGATATTTGGGTCGAAAGTCTATTTTCTAGCTTAACTCATTGTCCATAAAAAAAATTTACGAATAGAAAGTTCCTTCTTCATTTATAGGGGTTGGAAAATCTGAAGAGAAAAGACTTGAAGTTTTTTTCTTTTCTTCCTGAAGTTCAAAAGCCTTACATGTAGTCTTAAATATTAAAGGTATAAAAAGCTACTTGAAGATTGCAATCTTTTTCTTTCTTTCTTTTTTTTTTTTTTTTTTTTTTTTTGAAGATTGAAGCTACAAAAAAGATTTTTGAAGATTGAAACTGCATAAAAGTTTTCTTGAAGTTTGAAGCTTCCATCAAACTTGAAGATCGAAAGTATTCACTACAACAAACGAGGGAATAGGTGACGGGTAATCCAAAGTAAATTTGAAAACATGGATATAAGGTGTCGTTCGTGTTTGATGTCGAGCATAAGGTGTAGGTCACTTTTGGTGGCGGTCAATTGACCGACACCAATTGTGACCGACACCAAAAGTTTAAAAAATCACCTACTTTTGGTGTCGGTCAGATTGTCACCAATTGTAATCGACTCCGAAAGTTTAAAATCGGGTACTTTTGGTGTTAGTCAGACCGACACCAATAGGGACCAACACCAAAAATTTCGCATCTCTTCCCCAACTCGAGAGCTTCTTATTCCTTCTTTTCCATTTTTTTTCTCCCTCCCTTTTCCTTTTACCCGGCCAAGACCCTGGCCTATTTCCTAAAACCCTCTTACAAACCCTCATATTCTTCTTCTCCATCTCTCAAACCCTCTCACAAATCACCATTTTTTAACTTTTTCATCTTAAAACTTCTTCATCTCAAGGCCGAGACCCTGGCCAAATCTAAAAAAAACCCACATTTCTCCATTTCTTTTATCCTCTCTCCTAAAAAACTTCTTATTTTCTCTTTTTACAACTTATTGAACGGATCCGAGACTCATCTCTTCCACTTCCTACCATTCAAAGGTAATAATGTTTTTTTTTCTTTTTTTTCATTTCAATGAAATGGTGAAAAAGATGAAGTTTTTTAGGAATTTTTTTGTGGGTTTAATTATATGTTTTAAATAGTTTTATTTATTTTGTATTCTTAAATATATATATATATATATATATATATAAATATAAATTGTGTGATATATCTGTTCTTCAAAATCTATGATTTTTTTTTTTACCAAATAAGTGCTAAATTTCTATTATAATTAATAACTAATTCGTGTTCGTATACGTACGAAATATCTTTAAAAGTAGACGCCTTAAAAATTTGTGTTTGAATTTTTTTTTGTGTGTAGTTATAATTTTAGTTGGGATATGGATAAGTTGGGGATGCTTGGATCTAATGTCACAAGAATATAGTTTAGAAGTTAAGACTTTTATAGAAAATGTGTTACAACATTCCAAATGGTCAAATGTTGTTTGTCGTCCATGTTTGAAATGTGTGAATGTCAAGTACCAAAATGTGAATGTAATAAGAGACCATTTATTTGTAAATAGTATCCATCAAATTTATGACACATGGATTTGACATGGAGAATCTGTATCGAGGGAAAGAAGCAATATTGAAAGTGTTCCAATCGATCAAATTATAGATGAAGATTTGGATGACCAAATACGAATGTTTGAGGCCGCACACGATTATTTTAATGAAAAATTGCCAATATTTGAGCAATCATTAGAGGATACCAAAAAACCATTATACCCAAATTGTAATAATTTTACTAAGATATATGCATTGATTAAGCTTTATAATTTGAAAGCAAAGTTTGGATGGAGCGATAAGAGTTTCACAGAGTTGTTAGAACTATTGAACATTTTATTGCCTTGTCCTAATGAATTATGAAAATTAAGAATCATGTCTGCATCTATGACTGTTGTTTGTATCGAAAAGAACTCGCTAATGTTGAATTGTGTCCTACATGTGAAACATCAAGATGGAAAATTCGGAAGAATGTGCAAGAAGGGGTAAAAATATTCCAGTAAAAGTCATGTGGTATTTCTCTCCCATTCCAAAATTATTTGAACGAATGTTTCGTAGTAAAGAAACTTCAAAATTATTGACGTGGCATGCTACTCACCGTCAGGTCGATGGGTATATAAGACATCTAGCCGACACACTTTCATGGAAACAAATAGACGAAAGATGGCTCGAATTTAGTTTAGAATCGAGGAATCTTCTTCTAGTCTTATCAACAGATGGTGTAAACCCACACGGAGACCAAAGTACTAGATACAGTTATTGGCCAATGATGTACAATCTACTTCCATGGTTGTGCATGAAGCGTAAATTCTTGATGTTAAATGCATTAATTTCAGGACCCAAACAACTAGAAAATGACATAGATGTCTTTTAGCACCATTAGTTGACGATCTGAAAATGTTATGGAATAGTGGTATTGAATGTTTTGATCAACATCGTCAACAACGTTTCACCGTAAAAGCTATTTTGTTGTGGATCTTAATGATTTTCCTATATACGGTAATTTGTGTGGGTGTACTGTAAAGCGGTATCATGCATGTCCGATATGTTGAGAGAAAATAACATCTACTTATTTACCTAAGGAGAAAAGATGGTATACCTTGTACATCGGAAATATCTACCTATTGAGCACTCATATAGAAGACAAAATAAAGCTTTTAATAGGAAACAAGAATTCAGAGTAGGTCCCGAACCGTTAAGCAGTGAAGAAATTCTTGCATAACTAAATACTATTCAATTTACTCATGGTAAAGGACGTAGAAAAGAACAACATGCAAACACTTATTGGAAGAATAAATCTTTTTTTAATTGCAATATTGGAAACATTTTCACGTGCGACAATGTTTAGATGTCATGCACATCGAGAAGAATTTTTGTTCTAATATTATTGGAACCCTGCTTGATATTGCCGACAAAACAAAAGATGGGTTAAAAACACGTCAAGACTTAGTTGAATTGAATATCATATCCGAGTTAGCCCTAAAAATGAGAGAGAAAAGAATATTCTTGCCTCCAGCATGTTACACACTAACAAAAAATGAGAAACTAAGTGCATGTAAAACATTATCTGAAATTAAAGTACCTAATGACTATTCATCCAACTAAGTAAAACAGTGTCGATTAGTGATTTGAAGCTTTCCGAGTTAAAATCTCATGACCATCATGTTTTGATGCAACAACTACTACCTGCAACAATTCGTGGTATTTTGCCTAAACATGTTCGATATGCTATCGTTCGTCTATGCTTTTTCTTTAATGTTATATGTTCTAAGCCGATAGATTCAACTAAGTTGAAAGGTTTGCAAGATGATGTAGTGGTCAATTTATGTCTTTTGGAGAAGTTTTTACCACCATCATTTTTTACAATAATGATTCACCTTGTGGTTCATTTTGTAAGAGAGATAGAATTGTGGACCAGTTTATTTGAGGTGGATGTATTCTTTTGAAAGATATATGAAGTTTTTGAAAGGTTATGTTCATAATAGAAATTGACCTGTGGAGAAAATTATATAGTAGAAGAGTCGATAGAGTTTTGTTCTGAATTTTTACAATGAGTTATACTAGTGTATGTGTTAGATCACATATACCTCTCACCTACGATACTTGGGGTGATGTCCCCGATCAATTAAAAGAGAATTTTCTGAGATTGCATAGAGGTAAATACTTACTTAACTAAATATTATAATGTATTACATACTATAACTAACCCGATCTTATTCTATTTTAAACAGATGTCATTTCAGGTGGATCCTATGTCCAAACATAGAATCATGATGTCTATGGTGAGGACATTCAGAACATTTAGATATAGCCTCATTAAAGATTTTATCAAGCCGTTTATAAACAAGAAACATGAGAAGTTAGTAGATTCGGCTACTAAATATCCATACATCACACAAGAATAGTGAGATCATTTTGTAAATATTTGATTATCAGATGAATTTAAGGTAGCTACTTTTTTTTGTATTTTGTATATTATTTTAATGTTTAACATATTACTAATGTGCTAAACACAAAAAAAATAGTGAAGAGCAAAAAGAGAGACGAAGTCTTCTTTAATATCCTCACCGTATGGCTAGAACGGTTATGCTCAATTCAGCCATGAGCTAGTAAGAATTCTAACCTTAATATATATTACATGTTATGATTATTTTATTCCACTTCACTAATTCATTGTTTGGTGGATTTAGGGTATAAATATTAAATCTGATCCATCCTCACGTGCACTACTATGGATGAAATGGCGAAGGGGAAAGGATAAAGTGTATGTCGATGAAGACACAATTGAAGCCTCCAATCGAATTGTAAGAATGTTTAATTGATAGTACAGTTAACACTTCAAATCTTTGATGAATTTTAATTTAATTGATAATATTTTAAATTCACATCAAGGTGCAGATATTTTGACAGAAGCCTTGGGAACACTCGAGCATCGAGAACGTGTTCTGGGTGTGAGTCAATTTTTATCTCCGTCAGTTTTCTTCCAGATGGCTCGTCCAAATGTTAATATGGAAGAAAATCAACTGAACGAAATAGCCAAGTTTATTGCTCTCCTTGTATGGGAAGTAATAATGATCAATCACACCAAATACCAGAAGAACTAATGAGGCAGGCAAATGAGATCCCTCAAATGCCTCAAATCATTAGAGAACTCATTGCCCATCCCGATGTCCAGATATAGGTGAAGTAAGTTGCATATTATTAAATTAAGTTTATTTTTTTATATTATCAAATTCATATCAGTATTACTCTAACTATGTGTTTCTTTGACCGGTGTGACACGTCAACTTGCAATTGAAAATATGGAAAAATATTATTTCCATTGGCACAATGTCTGAATCAAGTGGCGCACCCGCTAAGATTCATGGTCTTCCACTAGGAAAGTACAACACTCGTCCTAGTAGATTTAATAATTGGAAACAATGAGAATTTGGACCTTCCAATTCCTCTAAACGACAAGCTTCAATACCTTGGACAAGTCGTCAACAATTTTGTGCCATGACCCCGTGCATGGATTATTAAGACAACTAATGTATCGAAAGAGATATTTAATTTTACATTTTCTCTTTATAGTATGTATCATATTGGAAGTCGTTTAGGCACCATTAGATTTTGGTAGTCTTAATTTCTGAAGATAATACTGTTTATATTCTAAACTCGCTCGGTAAGAAGACGCCCGATGAGAGTTTAGCTCATATCGTAAATACGTAAGTTTATAAAAAAATAAGTTTTTTTTTTTGTTTCAATTAGCTTATTATCCTAATATTTCCACTTTTGTTCTATAGTTCTTATCGATTATGATAATAAAATTAACATGGAAATCAGTGAAGGTACGTAAAACAAAATCATATATTTCTTCTATTTTAATTTTTCTCAAGTACAATTATTATAATAAAATGATAAAATTTTATTCACTAGTGCACTCATCAATTGAGATCAATAGTGTGGATATTATGTCCAATTGTTCATGTGAAATATGATATCCAACACGCGCACACTCATAAATAAAATGGTAAGTTTTTGTTTACTAATTTGGAAATATTGTGTTATGCTTTAGTTTAACACCACGAAACCAAACACTCAAGAAGATATATATGGAGTATGAATCGAATGGACAGACTTCATAGGTAGATTTTTATAAGTAAACAAAGATTAATTAATATGTCACACTTATTCAACTTTTAACTATTTGTTGTATGATATTGTTTGTATATAGTATTTTCTGGCGAGACAAAATCTCTATATATTGTGTTTTTTGATTTCTTGTAGATATTAGTTTCATTTTTGGAATTTACAAGATTAACACATTTTTTTGGTAATCTTACGTCGTTATGCTGCCGAAATTTCAGTTAATTTAACCAATTGAATCTAAAAAAGAGTTTGAAGGTTAGTAAATACTAAGTAAAATTTTGGTGGTTTGACATTTTCAAAGCATTTTTTTAATATTATATATTTGACTTGAAATAGACAAATCATTACTTAGTTTTTTATTATACAAGTTTTGAGACTTTTAATGTTGGGTACCAATGATGATGACGGTCTAACTTGCATGAAAAAAAAAAATTATGTTAGTTAGCATTTAATTATTAAAGGGCGATATTTAAATGATGACAGGCGGGACTCATATGACCAAATCTTTTTTTAAAATTGGAAACATAAATTTTAATGTCGGGTGCAAAACGGTCTAAAACTGACACCATTTAGAATTGATGTCGGTTTTGGAGCGACACCATATAGTATTGGTGTTGGTCAAAACCGACACCAAAAGCTAGAATTCGTGTCGATCATGATCGACACCAAAAGCTAGAATTCATGTCGGTCATGAGCGACACCAAAGGCTTTGGGTGTCGCATGACCGACACCAAAAGTCTTTTGTGTCGCTCATCTTGTGTGACACCAACGTTTGTAGGTGTCGGTTCTGGCCCATCACTAAAAGTATCTGTCACTAAATGTCTTTAATGTCACCTGTATTGATGATAGTCGTTTGCTCGACCCCATTTGTAAAATGTGTTGGCATATGCCCGTCACTAAATTTTCAGTTTCTACTAGTGATTGTAACTATCTGAAGCCTGAAGCTACTAAATTTTAAGAAGACTGAAGTTATCTAGAAATCTTTGTATTTGTGAGATAAGAATCAAAGGAGAATAAAATAGAGTTGTAACTATTTTTCGTTTTTGAAATCAATATAAATCTTAAGTTCACCAAACGAATTATATTCTTTGAAAATCTCGTCGAACAGAATAAAAATGAGAATAATTTTCCGTCTTTGAGTCACCAAAAATCTTGTCCCTATTATCACAATTTTCTAAAATTGCATTTTTCATTCTATTCTCAAGTTTTTTTTTTTTTTTTTTGATTACAAATTTTTATTTCTTCATGGCTATTTTCAATTTTAACGTACCATAAAAGATAACATAGCTCAATGACATTAATACCCAGTAATCAAAAAATCATTACTTTAAAACTCTGGCTTCAATTATGATAGAACTAATTTAACCAGAGATATCTTGACTTACAAATAATGAAGAGATCTATAGTTCAAATTTCCTAATCTCTTATTAAATACTAAAATAAAAAGGAAAAAAAATATTTTCTACTAAAAGAAAAAGAAAACAAGAATGCTGGAAAAAAAGAAAAAAAAAAAGAAAGAGAAAATAATAAGAGAAGGCAACAGAGAGAAGAAACGTTAGAGGTTGGATGAGTTGGGAAAAAAAGGAGGTGTATTTATTTATTTTAATTTTATATTGTGGGGAATCTTCGATGGAAGTACGCAGAGCATTGAGCGGTGTACCAAAACAGAACACAATAATCCATTGATGCTCTCAGCTCTCATATTACAGTTTTGGATATTCTAATTTAAATGGTCCCCTTTCAACTTTCAACTTTCAACTTTGAATTTCCCTTTCTCTTTACAAGAAAAACACATTCATTCTTGTAAGCAAAGCAATTGGCCAACCACCCCTGCCTTCTTTCCTTGCTCTGCCTTTTCTCCTCCAGCTGCCGGCGACTCGGACCCGTTTTCCACCTCCGACGAAGCTCTCCGTTGTTCTTCATTTTCAGTTCCTCTTACTCTGCTGGGTATTTTCTGTTTTCTTTCTTCCTTTCTCGAGATTTGTGTCGATCTTATTTCCAAACCCTAGTTTTCCATCTTGTTCTTGCTATTCCCTTTTGCCCTTGTTCTGTGATTGATGATGCTCTAGTCTTGATTTTAGATTACTCTGCTAACAGAATTTCACCATTTCTTGTGTACCCTTTGGCTTGTTCTATGACTATGTTTGTTTACTCCACCAGAATCGCAACTTATGCTGCCTTCTTTGTGTAGTAAATAGTCGAAGCTCACCTTGTTTTCTTGCAGCTCTTTCTTCTGTGGACTACGATAACTTAAGTAACGTGCATGCTCGGGAACTTGATTCTTCCTGTTCGGTGTTTTTTTTTTGTGACTATCTTGTTCGTTTGCCATATATTTTGAGTAGTTTTTTTTTTTTTTTTTTTTTTTAATTTATTTATCTGTGACTATCTATCCTAGTTAACACAACTATTGTGATCTCATCATATTTGGATGTCAAAGAAATTCGGTAGAAATTAATTTATAAGTAGGTGGCTACCATGAATTAAACTCATTACTTAGTTACTCAAGATCATTTTTAACCGCTACGTCACTTCAAGATGCTGAATAGTTTTGATGAATCATCAATGAAAATGCTTTCATGAAAGTCATGGCTGCTGTTTGTATCCTTAGGATGAGATAGTAGTGAAAACATTTGAAAGAAAGTCACCACGTTAGTAATGAGTTAGGTTAGCAAGCCAATTATAGTACTACATATCCTGATCCTAAATTATGGTTTTATTAATTGATGCTTATGCTTTGTCTTTTTGGATGATAGCTTACGAGCTGTGAATCAATATGCACAAATCAATCGAAGAGCGAGGTAAAAATACAAATAGCAGGCATGAAGCAAGTGAGACTCATGAATATGTAAGGCTAGTCATAGCTAATGAACCAAGTCCTATGGAATCTGAGGTTCTACAGCCTCGGGATAAATTGAAAAGCATATCTTCCTTCAAGTGGTGGATCAAAGTCTCACTATGGTGCATTCTTAGTATTGTATTTCTTCTTGCTTTTTTCAAGTGGGGAGCGCCATTTCTTTTTGAGAAGGTAATTCCTATTAATTTTTTATTGCCATTTTTTTCTGTATATAATCTAGCTTTTTAGTTGAACTACATCAAAATTAACCTATGCCTAGAATGTCTTCATTTCTGCAGCTCATAGTGTATGATAGACACGGCGAACTTATAGAACTAAGTTTGGTATGATGATACGTTTGAGTATGGATTAATCTTTTAATCATATCTACGACTTCTTTATGTCAGTTTGTGATATGGGCGTTCTTACTTCTTAGTGAAAAAAAGGCTGTAATCAGTATATGGTTGAAATTAGCTGTATTATCATCTAACAGAATGTTACTTCTTTGGCTTTTTGAGAGTGGGGAAATCATGTTTCTTTTCCTTCCTGTACAAGTTTTATTTTGTTCTACAAAATGTTTCTTTTCTACAAAGAAATGTAATATTACGTAAATGGTTGGGGAGAGGTTTTTTTAGTATTTTTCTTGGGCATGGAATCAATATACTTTGAGATGGGACATCATCATAGTTATTATGATTTATGTGTGTATATAGAACTCCAATACTTATTTTGTGAATTTCTCTAGACCTCATACTATTCTGATTACAGTTGCAGTTACTACCGTGTTCTGCTTTAAGCGTGTTCTATTGAATCTTTCTTTCTAACATATGCTCTTTCTGTAATATTTTTTTCTTTCTCTTTATTCTCATTGAGTTCATTTCAGGTCATCATCCCAATTATGAAATGGGAAGCTACTGCCTTTGGTCGACCTATGCTTGCACTAATGCTTGTGGCTTCTCTGGCATTATTTCCCGTATTTTTTATTCCCTCTGGACCTTCGATGTGGTTGGCTGGGATGATTTTCGGCTATGGCTTTGGGTTCGTTATAATAATGGTTGGAACAACTATTGGGATGGTCCTGCCATATTTAATTGGATTACTTTTCCGTGAGCGCATTCATGTAAGACCTCAATCAGCTTTAGAAAGAAAATATATCATTGAGTTCAACTATAAATGACCAAGCAAATCTTTATGTAATTCTCAGTGTATTGTTAAATGAAGAAGGCTTGGTATTTTATAAGCCAGCCAAACAATCTGTGGTTAACTACTAAAAAAATGTGGTTAACTATTCAACCAGTAATAAAATCAGAATTAAACAAAAAGTGAACTTCAATGGTCTGAGAAACAGAACATAGCAGAATTACTGCTTAGTCTTTCATTTGGCTCCCTGACCTCTGTCTATTCATTATTGTGCAGCGATGGTTGATGAGGTGGCCTCAAAAAGCAGAAATGCTTAGGCTTGCTGGGGAAGGGAGCTGGTTTCGCCAATTCCAAGTTGTCGCACTTTTTAGGGTTTCACCATTTCCATACACTATTTTCAATTATGCAATTGTGGTAACAAGTATGAGGTTTTGGCCCTATTTGTGTGGGTCAATTGCAGGAATGATACCAGAGGCTTTCATTTACATTTACAGGTTTTCTTCTTTGTCCCTCATATCATATACTTTTAGTTTACCAAGAACGGAAGAAGGAAATTTTGTGTCTGTTTGTGTTTGTCTCTGTGCCTCCCATTGAAAATATGCCAAGTTTCAAAATTTACAAGCATTCTTCCAGGATTGTTGTTTCTGTTATATCACATGGAACTAGAATATTTTCTCTACTTTCTCAGATTATTCATATGAAAATGAAATAGTTAGAGATATCAAGATATATATAGTAATGGGAATACAGTTTTTAAAAAATGTATTGTCTAATTGCCACTCGGCTGATGGCTTACAACTTTCTCCCGACACATGTGTTCAATTCTTATGGGTATATGTTTGTTTTTTCTTGTTCAAAAAAAGATGGGGATACAGTTTTTGTTTGGTTGACTTTTACATAATACCTGCAATTGGAATTTTTTAGGTAGGAATGTATGTAAGCTAGGCATTCTATTTTCATCCAGTTATTTCAGACATGAGTGATGCCTTTATCTACCTTCTTTCTTAACTCAATAGGATGGTTTCTTTATCGAAGAAAAAAAGAACTATAAACAATGTTAATGTTCATCTAGTTCCAATATTCCTCCTGTAAATCCTTTTGAGCATTCTGGCAAATGAATGTAACCTTGTTTTTGCATAATGAACCTAGGACTTCTATGCACTCATTAACATATGGTAAATTTATTGGCTTTACTTTTATGCAGCGGGCGGGTAATGAGGACACTAGCAGATGTTCAATATGGCAAACATCACCTGACGACTGTAGAGACTGTGTATAATGTCATCTCTTTCATCATCGCGATCATCACAACAATTATTTTCACTGTTTATGCAAAAAGAACGCTGAGCAACCTTCAAAGGGCAGAAGATGATGGGAAGTATTCTGCCTCACTCCCTGGAAACTTTGAGGTTGAGAGTCTCTCACATGAAACGTACAAGTAGTTTGGTTTACGAGATTGCCATATTGATGAACTCAGCTTGGATCAGATGTAGATTAGATCTGCAAAATTTAGGATTAACCCAGAGGATTCTGAGCACTTTTTCCTTTGAATTTAGTTGTTCTGTAAAGGTTTTCAGGTTTGTTTCATAAAGTTTCCCAGCCTTAGAATTTCTTAATCCTACAATTTCTTTTGTCATATTCCTTCCCCTTTTTCATCCCAACCTGTCCTTAGAATGTGGAAGAAAAGGGTACAGCTCATTTGAGTCTGGTTGATTTGACATGAAAAAAGGAGACAGAATTTTGTGTCAATTTCTAGAGTAAGTTCTAAAAGATTCTGATTGCTGTTGCTTGGTTTTGAAATTGCCTATTCATTAGACTTTGTAATGTCAGCCATTGAGCAACTCAAAATTAAGTTCAATTTAGAAGTTAAGAGAAGAGAGTTGAAACTATCTTTGTAAGTCTTGCGAATGGTTCATCATCAATATTCGTATATAAAGCCTTACCTGGAAGATGGGATGTGTAGATCTCCAATCAATGCGATGAAGAAAAATAGAGCAATCGAAGGAAGTTGTAGCCGAGATTACGCACGAAACAAGAGTTAGCTGGGATTCTTGATAGAGTGGAAAGGGGTCCTAAACAAAGAGATCAGTTTAGAGGGTGACACAAATCAAGAGGGATTTTAGTTGGGAGATTGATCTATTTAAAAAGCACCAACCAACGAGGATTTCAACTAACTAGGGAGAATGTTATGACAATGCATGTGCTGAGTATATTATTTATAGTAAGGTGAAGTGTTGTACTATTAACCGATCGCCCTAGCTATATCAAGAGGTTGTCCTAGTTTTCTCACCTACCACTTCCCCCAGCAATAGCAATGGCTTCCCTCCATAACTAAGAGCATGGGAGAATACTGAATTTAATGTAGATGTTCTAAAATTGGATCAATGGAAGAAAATTTATAAAAAGGAGAAAAAAAAAAGTTCACCTGAAAAGAAACAACAATATCAACTTATTGTCAAACGATTTCACGTCTACAACTAAAAGTGTTTAAAGAATACATTATGTACCGCCCATATCACAAACTCCAAATCATGAGTTGCAGAACGATGGATTAAACAAGTATCAAAAAACACTCCTCCCTAAAGCCAAAATCCTTGTAGTTAACTCAATCATTTGGCTTGTGGTTCTATTCCAAGCAGTATTGTTTTACAATCTTACCCTAAATTCTTGTTTCACATCAGACACATTTTCCATCCACAACCAAAAGCTTTTCTGCAACTTACAAGATATCCTTCCAGACATTTGAGTTATATGATTAAGGCTTCCAAGGTGCTGGAGGTGGCGGTGGAGTTGGGAACATTGGAGGCACTGCTGAGAAGATGGTGTTCTTGTCAATTCTAGTTGTCTTTTCACCAGACAGCGCAACGAGCGCTGCAACCAAGCCTGCATTTCCGGCTAGTGTTGGCTCGGTGTAGTTATAGTTGGTACGAACATCGTGAAATCCATCGTGCTTGTCAGGACCAGCAACCATTGCACCGACAATTGTATTTGGGTTAGGCTTTGTGGTGTCCCTCCATTTCCATCCTCCTTTGCAGTTATATTTGATCTTGTTCTTTGGGATTGATGCACCTCTATGATGCACATGTTTAGGGTAATGATTGCCAAAACCAACAAGGTAGCTCATCTTGCGGGGGTTTTTGCCCAGGATATAATCAATCTGCAGAATACCCATGAATTATATTGGGGTAAGAAAGCTAACTAAAAACTGAACTAATCAACAGTCAAGTCGATTTGGTACAGTCAATCTTAAGCAATCGGTTAGTTAGGGGTTCAACATAATATGTGTTAAGTATGTAATACCTGGGTCTTAGCAAAGTCACGCAAAACATCAGTTGAATAGAAATTGGGTCCACAGTACCATCCAGGTGTATCTGCGGCTTCCAAGTAATCACTATACAGGGTAGCTAAAAAGGCTGCATTGACGATGTACTGAAGAGGCTGTGGCCTTCCATGGTTTAGCTGAATGAGGCCTCCTATAAAATCATACCGACAAGATAGCAAAAACGTAAACCAGATTAGTACAATATAAAAAACTAATATTAATAGTGCGTTACTGTGTAAGGTTGAAGAATAGGAGTGGTGTACCTCTAGTCCGATTAAATTTTGTGAAATATGGCAGGTAGGAACACATGACTATGCTAGTTTGATTGTGGAATGTTCTCAAGATTTCCTCATATGGATATCCAGGGCTCAAGAACAGTCGCAAACGACTTAGAAGAACCTACAAGAAACGATAGATAGTTAATAATTAAGATCTCCAACGAACACCTATAATGCATCACAAGAAACAAACTAGTACACTTATATCGTTTAAGGTATTCTTATTCATCACAAGTCTTATCAAAATGACATTATTTTTGAGAATGTAAGTTCCAAGATGTGCAACTGAGAGATCGTATACTAACCTGGGCACCTGCAAGCTTGTTGTCCCAACTCAACACTCCATAGTCAGGTCCACCCCAGAAAGCACCCGCATGTTTGGCAATGCCAGGAGTGGTAGAAAGTTGAAGATAACTGGAATTCCCAGTAGCATAATACAACCAAGCTCCACCCCATACAAACTCATCCCAATAACTAGTTGAGTTGTAGAAGATTGCAGCTTCGGTATTACCTCCACTGTATCTGCCTCTCTGCTCCCTGGCAAACTTGAAGAGTGTTCTGGCACCATGGACAAGTTTCTGTGAGTATGCCTTGTTGTCTTTAAAAACAATAGATGCTGAAGCTAAAGCAGCAGCCATTTCGGCGGCAAGATCAGAGCAACTACTGCATGTTAGTACAGGTCGCAAATAATCAATGTCCTCGGGGCGCATCCAGCAATAATGATCATTTGGACTTGTATTTCCTCCAGAGGTATCCCCCACTCCAACCTGTCACACGATGGATGGACTTCTTTTTTATCATAGCTGAACAACAAAAGAACTAGAGAATAAAAAGCTTCCAACAACTTGAAATAAAGGGAAAGAAATGTCTTTGTTGGGGAAATAAACTCAAGTCGTCTAGAACGTCAAAACTAAGCATTAAACAGGAGTTTGTTTTTCATACCTGCATAACAATGGTACTGATAGAATCAGCAGTATGGTTAAAAGTCTTGAGAAAGAAATCAGTTCCCCACTTAATAATATCCTTGACATGGTTGAGTTCTCCAGCAGCTTCATATTTCGCACTATATTCAATGACACTCCAGCTTAACATGGTCATGGCAAAAGAGGCAGGAAAGTTGAACTTAATAGCATCTCCAGCATCATAATAGCCACCAGACAGATCTTTAAAGAGAGACGAATCGTCGCCATCCCGTGTGCAGGAATTACCCCTCCAGGACACATTATTATGCTTCGGAAGTTTACCAGCTACATTCATGAATAAAAACAATGTAAATCACACAATACCAGATGATTATGTGCTCTCTTGGATATCAAACAAGTAGAAATCCAGGCCCTCATTTCAAATTCTAGGACGTAAATGGGTAAGTAACCAGTAATGAATGGGAAATTGACAGGACGATTTAGACAAACATCAATTCACAAACAGATCTTAAAATACCCAATAAACATTTTCACCATTAACTATGCATCCCAAATTATCAACAGACATAAATCAGTGAAGAAACTACACATTTCCAAAAACAACCAATGATTCATGAACAAAAACATCAGTAAAGTAAGCAAAAGAACGAGATCTAGACAGATGAGCAGAGAGGAGTAAGAAATGATACATCGCTGGGCATTGAAGAACATGAGGGCTTTATGGAGGGCAAGAGTGTAATTGTCCGGCGGCGGGTGGGGAGGATGGTGACGTGGCACCGTTTTGACGATGAGGATGATAAGACCGGCGAGAAATCCAGATACGAGTAGGGTTCCAACAGTCCAAACAAAGATCTTGCGGCTGACAATAATGCAGCCGAGATCGACATACTTCTTCTTCTTCTGCTCGCCAGGTCCAAGCAGCCAGCTCTGTTGAGTCTCATCGAGAGGCCGAGACAGAGCCGCCCTGTCCAAATCCTGCAAATTCCGGCTCCGATCGTCGTCCGTCGCCGAATCCGCCGCGTTAATCTCAAGCGGACCCCCCCACGGATCACGCCCGTACATACTCATCGTGGATCTCTCCTTCTACCGCTCTGAATCAAAGCAATTTGAGATGAAACAATAAAATCTTAGAGCGGAGAGATGGAAAACGGCGCCGACAAACGGAGGAGGAACACAGATCTAGCGAATCGGAATTGAGAAATGTAGAGAGAGAGAGAGAGAGAGAGCAGAAAAGTAAAGGCAGTGAAGCACAGAAGGAGTTTATGAAGAAGAAAGTAAGTATTAGCTGTCTGTGTTCCGGATGCTCTTAACTTTTTCATTTTTTTTTATTATCTTGTTTTCTTTCTTTTGATTAATTAATTTGTATTTTTCGAAAACAATTGTCGGTGCTCTAAACGAGTCCAATTACATATTTTTGTTTAATTAGTACTACAAACTTTACTATGACAATATTTAACTAAAAATTCCAAGTCAATTAACATTCAACTAAAATTGTTGATTTTTTTTTTTTTTTTTTTTAATGTTCTTTTGAATTAAAAAAAATAGCTAAAAAAAATCAAAATAAAAAAAATATAATATCATCAAAACTAATAATAAAGCGATGAATTTACCGTTTTACCCTTTATCCATTTACTGTTTTCTTGTGGTTGAAGCGCGTTACTGAAGAGTCGTTGGTTGTGTTCCTCGTTTGCTCATATGAATGTGGGATTATTCCAAAGTTAGTGTCGAAGATAGTTGATGCTTTGTTATTCTTGCTTATTAAGGGCATAGTTTGCACAACATGTAACCCTTTTAGATTTTCATTTTTTCGTACCTCTTACCTTTCGGAAGCATCTTTATCTTTTGGGGGTTTTGTCCTTTCTCGGTTGTTTTTCCTTCTCGAAGCGCCTTGTAAAATATTTTTGCTTCGTTAACGAAGTATTAGAAACTGTGTCCATCTCAAAACGAGGAGTAACCTACAAACCCGCTACAACCAAAAAGAAAAATGATCTCCCATAGGAAAAAACAAGCAAGATTCAGGATACTTTGGGCATACACCCAGTACATGACTTTGTTTTTAGTTTCTCTCAAAATACTTCATATCAATGGAGATGATTGTCATTACTCATATATCCATGATCTTCCCTTCTTCTAACCGATGTGGAACACTTTTTTTACATTTCAACATTAGGGAATAAGCCAA
The DNA here is from genome assembly GCA_037832605.1 of Cyclanthera cordifolia. Taxonomy (NCBI): domain Eukaryota; kingdom Viridiplantae; phylum Streptophyta; class Magnoliopsida; order Cucurbitales; family Cucurbitaceae; genus Cyclanthera; species Cyclanthera cordifolia. Next base: position 770 of record JBBMEG010019327.1, on the reverse strand, counting down.
TAAGAATTGGTCACTGAGGTGAAAATTTGAACTCATTGACCTTTTAATTATCGAATCAATATTAATGTTTTTGAATTATTGCTTTTATTGGTTTATAGATAAATATTATTGATGTATAACTCTCGCCTTTGGGTATAATTAATTGTTTATGTTTGGAGATGCAAAATACTAATTAGATTTAATCATTGTTATTATTTGAGATGTAATAGTGGAAAAAAGAAATTAAATGATGAATTATTGAGAGCAATAAAATAATTAACAATTAACATAGCTTGAAATAAATATTAAACAGGATATGTTCTCCATATTTGTTATTGGAATGCCCAAACAATCCCTTCATTCTCTCAATTCAAATTTTACACTCCATCCCTAAAAACAAAGTTGACGTTATAGAGGCTAAATACTAACTAACACCCAGCTCCAAACAAAGATTTAAGATACACAAATCTAACACACAGCTCCAAACAAAGATCTAAGATACACAAATATTGGGGCCAAATATTATGTGGGAATTTATAATAATGATGATTTTTTCTTTTATAAGAATGTTATAAAATATTTGGAGGAGTCACGCTAAGACATGTATGTCCAAAGCTATATATTTAAATATGTTGATGCCAAAAAATGGTCAACGGTCTATCTACGGTACGATTTGTTTGGTAGAGGACGAAAGAGCCTGCAAAACAAATAGATTTTAGGGCACACCGGTGTGGTGTGAGCCACAGGGCCTCCGATGCCTAAGTCAGAAAACGGTAGTAAGGGAATAAGTA
>JBBMEG010019298.1:0-27209 GCA_037832605.1 Cyclanthera cordifolia | reverse complement strand
ATTTGTGAAGGTATATGGATAAAGAGACTCTTGGAAGAGCTTAAGTGTGCCCATTCAACACCAACACGAGTATATTGTGATAACAAGGCGGCTATATCTATTGCTCACAATCCCGTTCTCCGTGATAGGACAAAACATATTGAAGTCGAAAACACTTTATAACAGAGAAGATTGTAGATGGAACTATATGTATTCCCTATATGCTGACCTCAGAACAAGTAGCTGACATCTTTACTAAAGGACTACCTAAACGAGAGTTCGATAAGATGGTAACCAAGTTGGCATTGGAAGATATCTTCATATCAACTTGAGGGGGAGTGTTGGTTATATTAGTTTTATAATTTTCTCTTAAATATTATAGGAGATAATATATTATTGTATTATTTTTATTTTTATATTAAGGAGTGTTTCCTATTTAAGCACCTTACTTCTATTATTGTGTTTTAAGTGAGAAATAAAAGAACTATTCCTTTTATCATTTTGCACACATCTCTTTTTTTTCTTCCTCTTTTTGAGCTTTGTAATGGAAGCTTTTGTTTCTTTCATTCTCTTAATCTTAATGAAAAGCTTGTTTCTTGTTTCAAAAAAGTAAATATTGACCATTTAGTTTTTGGACCCTCGAGATTTTCTCTTTCTATTTTTTGTCCTATGTATATATCTAGATATCGTCTCTCGGTTGCTTTATCTAGATATCGTCTCTCGGTTGCTTTATTCCTTTTCAACAGTCATTTTTATTCATTATTCATTATTTTCATCTTAGTTATTTTTATCATCGGCTGTGACAATGGTTTTTATAGTTCCAATATGAATAAATCTACACCGTTTTTCCCTTTTATTTTCACTTCGATGTTACCCATTCTAACTCTCTTGGTATGCCAATGACTACAGTTACTATGGTGTTCTAATTGCGTATGGTGGCTTGCTTGATGTAAGGAGTAATTCCTGGTTTCTATCTACATGAGTTAAGTTAAGTGCTACCAATCTATATTATAATGTATAATTCTGTCTCTGTATTCTTCTGTATTGCAGTTTCTAAGGGAGCAACAACCTAGGTATGTGACGTTTCTAATTCGTACAAGAGTGCTGCCTCTGTATGCTGTGTCAGCGTGTCTGCCATACTTGATTGCCACTGCAAATTGGGTACTTGGAGAGCTGGCGTCCTGTCTACCTGAAGTGAGATATTATAATACTCCGGATGTTTAGTACTATCCATTCTTAAGCGGGTTTAATCAAAAACTTCATTTTTACACCGTTTGTTCTCTCCTCAATTGTTACCACATGGAGGATTGAGTTTTTTTGTTGACATAATGCACTCCCCATTCCTTCATCTATCTTTGGTTCTTTTTCAGGAGGTCTGTGCTGAAATATATTCTTCATTGGTCAAGGCATTGTCCATGCCTGATAAAGAGGAAGTATCATTTTACCCTGTACGAGTTTCTGCTGCTGGAGCAATAGCCAAGCTTCTTGAAGTAGGCTTCCTGATCAAACTTGTTCGTTAACTTGGACTTTCTTTTATTTTCCTTTTCATAATCTTGACCAGGATTCTGTTTTTTTCCTCTTCAGAATGACTACTTGCCACCCGAGTGGTTACCTATTCTTCAAGTTGTGATCGGTGGGATTGGCCAAAAAGATGATGAAGAGAACTCAATTTTGTTTCAGCTTCTCAGTTCCATGGTGGAAGCTGGAAATGAAAACGTTGCTATCCATATTCCTCACATTGTTTTGTCTCTAGTTGGTGCAATCTCAAAATGCATACCTCCTAATTTGGAGCCTTGGCCTCACGTATGTCCAGCATCTCCCTTGAGAAATTCCTTTTCTTTGAAGAAGCTAATCAGCATTGTTACTAAAGTGAAACAGAGCTAAAAAATGCATCATGAAGATTTAAAATACAACTTGAAGGCAGATAAAATTGGCAATAAAGAATTGAATAATAAAATGGCAATAAAGAAAACCAGTGCTATGAGACTCTGTTTTCAGAGTTGAGAGAAGTTTCTTCCTATCTGCTAACTTGATGCTCATATTTTCTGGACTAGCCTCACTATAGTTGCCTAAGAAGTATTTGTGTGAAGGAGTGAACTAAATTGTAAATCAATTGTCCGTTCGAAACTGTGAAGGTAATCTTGTTTTTGTTTTTTTTTTTCAAATCTTTATTGCCAATTTTATCTGCCTTCATGTTGTATTTTATATAATCAGATAGACTGCTAAGGAGGGTTTAGGGTTCAGGTATTTTATTTTGTAAATAGTTTAAAAGTGTTTACAGTATAATAAGAAAAATGCCCAGAAGTGAGTTAAATCAAAATAGGCGTAGAAAATGCAATTGGACTAAACTGAGCAAACATAACAGAAATTCTATAAACATGCTTTTATAACACCCATTATTTTGTATACACTAACCCATGGTTTGAATGTCTGCGTTCATGACTCTTGTTTTAGTTCTATCATCATGCTTTTATATCATTCATTATCTATATTGATTGTTTTCATTTTTAAAAATTATTTTTTTAAACAATTGAAGGTGGGGGATTAAAACTCATGACCTCTTTGTCATTGGGCATACACCGATGATGCTGTTGAGTTGGGCTCATTTTTAAATTTATTTATCACTTTCAAATGGTTAAAACTTGAAAATGTCAGTAAAGGAACATTTTCTTCAACAAATGAGCTTAGCATTGATGAATTCAACATTGCATAGGTTGTTGAATGTGCGTTTTCAGCTTTATCAGTGATGGCTCAGTCTTGGGAGAACTTCATACTTGAAAAAATTGAGCTAGATGCATCTCGTGAACTGTCATCAGAGCAAGCCACAATTAGTCAGTCATTCTCGTCTCTCTTGCAGCAGGGCTGGCTTGCACCCATGTGCTCATTGGTTAGTCATTAACTACATGTTGTTCCTAATTCTGTAAGGAGAGTGATCCAAATTCTTGTCCAAGAAAAAAAATGATTTGTATTATTAAGAAGAAGAAAATGGAACAGGTGAGAAACATCAGGCAATAGCTTGCCGTACTTTTCAATATATTACTCATTATACATTTTCCGATGTCCCAGGAAATTGACAAGGATCAGGAATTCTTGCCCCCTCCATCATGCATAGATCATTCATCAAGATTGCTTCAGTTCATCGTGCTGTCTGTTACAGGGAGCAATACTATTTTAGATCTTAAAATATCTGAACTTGTATCAGTCTGGGCTGATCTTATTGCTGACTGGCACTCTTGGGAAGAATCAGAGGATTTCTCAGTCTTTATTTGCATTAAGGAAGTTATTAGATTAAATAGCAAATATGCACTGAAGAACTTTTTCGTGAGGTTAACGCCATTTCCTCCAGCTCCTCCAGTGCCTCGACGATCTATTGTAGAAAACATTGGAGCTTTTGTTGACCACTCAATCTCACAATATCCATCTGCTACATGGAAAGCTTGTTCATGTATTCACATGTTATTAAATGTTCCTTGTTACCCGTTTGAAGCAGAAGGTGTTAAGCAGTCACTCGTAGTCACATTTAGTCAGACATCGTTTTGCCGTTTTAGGGAAATTCAAAGCAAACCAAGTGCATTGTGGAAGCCTTTACTGCTTTCCATATCAACATGCTATATCTGTCATCCTGATACTGTAGAAATGGTTTTGGAGAAGTACGATGGAGGAGGCTTCAATGTCTGGGTCTCAGCCCTAGGTTATATCTGTAGCAGCTCTTTTGCACCTGGTCTTTCTGCAGCAACGGAGATAAAATTGATTGGTCAGTGGATTTTCCTAGCTTTATTGGTTCTTGAATCAAAGTTGATTTTCCTGCATGTAATGTGTAGATGGCTCGTCTCTCTCGTGTATCTCTTTTTGAACCCATAGTTCTTTACTTCCTTTTTTATTCTTCAAAGATATATGCCGGAACTAGTTTAGCTATCCTTAGGTTGGCTTAAATTGATCACAAGTATGCTTTCTTTATTTGTCTTGCAGTTTTGGTTTTTCTGGTTGCTGTTCGCTCGAATAGAGAACCCTCTGTCCCTGTATTGGATTTAACATGTTGCTAGTAGAAGTTTAGGGGTTGAATGTACTTTTTAAAAGTTAGTTTTTAAAAACTGTTTTGTAGATCACGTTTTTACTGTTTTTAATTTCGAACAACTTGTAAAGTTATCTCGTGTTTTCATTATTTCTTTTCTTTATGCTAATTTAAAGTTTTAACATGTTTGAATGAAGTTATACCAAAATAATTAACGATTTATATAGATGGGATTTAAAAAAAAAACATGAAAGAAAATATATCGAAATGATTCAATTTTTGTTTTCCGTGGTTTATTATTATGGTTAAACATGACTTCCAACTAAACTTTTATTGGTTCCATTGCAAGTTGAGCTGCTTAATTTGCCCTCCTAATTGATGCATGAGCTTTTATATAAATAGTATAGTATTTTTACTTTCTAATACCATTGTTTAGAATTCACATTAAATTTATGCTGACTATTGAAATTTCTTTTTATTGTTATTCAGTGATGACATTGGTCAAGGTGGTGGAACGAATAATGGAGTTGGGAAAGCCAAGAGATGATTTTCTGTGGAAGTGCTTTGGTTCATTGATGGAGGCATCTATACGGCTGAAAGAAGTGCAAGAAGAAGAAGAAGAAGAATCTGATGATAATGAAGAGGAGGACGACAACAGTGATAAAATAGAAGATGATGAGGTTTGATTTTAAGATGTGCTAAAATATTTCACGTATAATTATACGCCCATAAATAATGTTTGTGATTATTATTATTGGAATGTTGACGCGTTTTAGGATTCTGATGACGATGAGCTTGAAGAAACTGAAGAAGAATTTTTGGATAGATATGCTCAAGCGGCCATTGAGTTGGAAAACTCTACTCTTATCGAAGAGGGTAATGTGGAAGATGAAGACCAAGACATTGAATTGGGTACGTACCTTTATTCTACTTGCGTACTAGGTGTTAAATTTTTTAATCTTAACAACTTCATTTCAAAAACAATTCTATTAGTGTATTGAGTGTTTTTTTTAATTTTACCTCAATTATTTTCACGGGATAAACTGCCTGATCTTGTTACATTTGGATGCTAAGGAAACCGGTAGGAAATCAACTCTTAGGTAGGTGACCATCGTGAATTGAAGTTAAAACTTTTTAGATTCTTAAGCTAACCACTAGTCTAACTTATGATGATTATAAGTGTTCTAAATCTTAATAACTTCATTTCAAAAGATTCTTGATAACTTTTGGATGGGATATTTTATTTATTTATTTGTTCACATTACATGAGGTGAGAGATTTGAACCTTTGACCCAAGGTCGAAGATTCATGTTTTATGTTAGTTGTGGTATGCTCATGTTAGTTAAATTAGATCAAGTTAGGATTGTTTAAAATGAATGCCATTTACATATTGGGAATGAAACTATATTTTTATTTCATTTCTCTAAAATATATTTTTATATTTCGCATCCCATTCTTGATTGGTGGGCAGTGGGCACTATGCTAATTTGCTAAATTTCATAATTTTGATGGAAATGAGGCAACATCAATATAATTGCTCAACACATAATTTGCATTACAATTATATATACATCTTACTTGGGTTTTTAAAAACCAACCCAAAATTTGAAAGCTAAAAAAATAACTTCTAAATACTTGTTTTGGTTTATAGATTTAGGTTTGGATTAACATGCTTACTTAAAGAGAAGATGAAACATACGTAGAGAATTTAGGTAAATACAAGCTTAAATTTCAAAAAAATCAAATGGTTATCAAGCGGGGCCTAAATGAATGATTTTTTTTTGACGTTCCAACTTCAAAAATATTTATTTATTCGTTTAAGAGCTTACCATTTCATTTCTATCTTTTAAGAACACCCAACAGTGAAGAGAACAAAATGCATTCTCTGTAATAAACTATATCTTCAGTGTTAGTCATAATATGGTTTGAACTGCTATATTTTGGCTTGAAATTTTCATGAAGTTGAAATATGTATGGAACAATAAATTGGTTTTCTACATGGACTATACTGAATGTTGCTTACAAATTTTCTGTGACTGGTGCATTCTCTTAGAGTGCAAAGTTGACAGAGTGTACCTTAGGACGCCTTCTAATATCATTTTTCACAATTATATTATGGTGGAATGCATCATGCCTCTAAATGTCTACAAGGGGTAGCACGGTGGTTGAAGACTTGGGTTTGAAGGTGTGCTTCTCTCAAAATCCTAAGTTCGAGATTCACCTGTGACATTAATTCGTAGACACTTCCCGTGCTCCATTCCTTAGTTAACCCTGGGTATTGTGGAGAGAAATTTTGATTTCTCGATTTTCAAAAAAAAAAAGATTGATTTAGACGCATGGTAGTTTAAAACAGCTCCACAGGTTTCTTTGTTGGATTCATTTTCTTTTATAAGAAATTATTTCTATTAGATAGTATGGAGTTCCACCTCGAAAACAATTGGTGGAGAGTAGCCCGCATATCATATAAATGTGTGGAATACTCCTCACCTTTCCAATGTGAGACAAGTGACACAAGAAGAGTATGTTGAACATGCCCCTCAAGATGACGTCCTTTTGGAAAGACCATCTTGGATTATAATCGAATTTGTGGACTGAAATTCCCACTTTGACTTACTCGTATGGGTCGGATCCGAATTTTGGGATCATCAAATACCCGCTTGGGTGGGGTCCTCGGAAATTTTGGGCATTTGGAGCTCTGATACCATATTTAGCTAGTATGAGGTTTCATCTCAAAACCAATTAGTCGTGATGGGAGTAGTCTACATATCATATAGATATGTCGAATACTCCTCATCTTTTCAATGTAGGACTAGTGCCACAAGATGAGTATCTCCAACAATTTCGTTGATGCATCAAATTTACAAAAAGAACAAGATGTCAGTTGATGTTAAATAAAACTTTTCCTTTAGAAGTGAAGCCTAAAAATATTAGAACATATACACCAGTCAATATGAGCACTCACCCAGATATAGCATAATATATTTATATAATATATTTTTACTAATTATGGCTTTTAATTGGCTTATGCGCTCCCTTCTAAATTTACCTGACAACTGTCTGATCCTAAAGGTTTGCATCATAGTTTGAACCAGTGACTTTTATGGAGCTCTCACTTTCTAAAGCAGAAGTTATTTTCATGGGATGTTTTATTATTCTAGTGCAATAGTAATGTTTAGTATTCGAAGCTGATATGTGACATTGATTTTTAGACACCTCCTATATCTCCGTTTTTTTATGTCTTCCGGTGCCTAATCTAAGGATGAGCTATCTCGTATAGAGTGAAGCAAAAGTTTCAATTTTCCGGGTTCACAAAAAAAAAGTTACATAGGTTCAGTTGTTATCAGTAGCTGTTTTGAGTATTAGTTTTGAATTTCTGCTGTGGTGAAAATGAAATGCAGGTTGTTATGAAGAGGTTGATGAGGAAAGAATTTTATACTCACTATTGGAGAAATATCACACTACCCTTAGTCAAGGAAAGGGTTGGCCATCAGATCTCCCTATCAGATTCTTGAATGCTTACCCAGAATATACCTCCTTTTTTCAAACATCCAGGTAAACATCATTAGAAAATTTGACTATTATCTCGGGAAATTTTCTCGACATCATTTTGCATTAAATTATTTATTTGTGATATGTGTGATTAATCAACTTTCGATGGAACGAAATTAAAAGAACTTTTTATTTAATACAGTTCAGTACTGAGGGTTTCGAACCACATACTTCGTGGTTACTAATACATCAAAATGTTGTTGAGCTATTACTCTTATTGACAGACTACTAAGTCTGTGTTTTAGTCGGCTTCCTTATATACCTCTTATTAGTTTTTATTCTATGTTTTATTGTCATGCTTTTATCTTTTTTCATGTAATTTTTTAGTTTTTTTATTTTTTTAAATTAGCATTTGCTTCTTAGAACTTATAGTATTGTATAAAATATTTATTAAGTGCATGATCATGTTTATTTTCTAATCTGCTGATTCCATTCTTAAAAAATTGGAGAGGGAAGAGAATAAATAGGTGTTGGCATAGTGGGCAAATTTAGGAATTAATTTTTCATAAATATTTGACAACTAAATATAATATGGTTAACTGATTGTTCATTAGAATAAGGCCTGCAAACAAGATAGAATAAGAAGAAAAAAAAATCCGTCCTTAGAAAGAAAAAAATATATGTTTATTAATAAATTTATAAATATCTTTGTATTTTATCATTGTTTGTATTTAAATTATTAATATTATTGAACAAATTTCGATTAATATTGACTTTAAATTTACTATAGTTTCAATTTTAAATTTTATTAAAACTATGTAGATTAAAATTAAAATTTTGAAAGTTTTAGAATCAAAATTGATCAAAATTTAGAGTTCAGAAATTAAAATTAAACTTTTAAAAATTTAGATTCGAAAATAGAACAAACGTGAAAGTTGATATATATATATATATATAATGTGTGTGTGTTTTTTTTTTTTTTTTTTTTTTTTGTTATTATAGCCTACCGTCTTTTTACATATTAAAATTAAAAATAGGATAAGAGCTTCTCTCTAACTTCAGATTTATTCATGAAATAATTTTATTTGAAATGGTGTTAGTTTTAGGTGGGAGGTTGCGTAAAGGAACACCAACCATTTTGAAGTTGGAATCTGAAGCATGGACTTTTATTTATTTATTTATTTACTTATTTATATTCTAATTTGGCATCATTTCAATTAATACTTGCAAGAGTTACATGCCTCCACGTTTTGTTTTGGTCCAATAAATAGTTGGAACAAAGAAAAATTATATTCTCCAAACTTTTAATTCTATCAATTAATCTTATTAAATATTTTAGTCACATCTCTTGTATTTTAGTAATGCTTGCAATCAACTAATTATAAATTCATGTTTTTAATAGATTTTGGAATTTTCATATGCCTAATTTTGTTTTAAATTTTTATTGAGTAAATTATAAGTTTAATTTCTATGATTTTAAAAACTATAATTTCGTATTTATAATTTGATAAAATCTTAAAAATAGTCTTTTTTGTTCATAATTATTAGAGAATTAAGTACTTGAAATTTCGATATAAAAAAAAATAAAACTTGAAATTTAGTTGCTAGTATGTGATGAAATTGTGAATTTTGTATAACTTATTTAATAATGAATTGTGAGTTTCCACGCAATTCTAGTAAAAATAAAATCCTCACAATTAAGAACGCAAAAAAAAAAAAAAAAAAAAAAAACTATAGTTTAGGCTTTATAAAATAGGGGATTAAATTATAATTTTTGAATCATTCTAATTTTCTTTGTACATAGGGATTAAGTTCTACTTTTTAAATGATTTTAAGAATAAACTATAACTTTCTTTAAACCATAAGAATCGAATTTATTATTTACCCAGTTTATTTGTTTGATAGACTTATACAATCTACAATCTTTTAAATATATATACACACCACAAATAAATAATAAATTTGATTCATATGATTTAAGAAAATTTACAATTTAGTCATTATGGTTTTAAAATTTAGAACTTAATCCTATGATGAATGAAATTATTTATGTACAAACAGGTACAATGCTTTCAAGGGACTTTTCATCTATAGAAAAAAAAAAATTTGAAAAAAACAAGAAAACAAAAATATTTTATATATAGCAAAATTATGAAAATATGTTCTATATAACAAAAAAAAATTAATCATCTATGTAGCTGAGAGCCTTCCTTCAATAATTCAATTATTAGACTTAATCAATTTGCTGCTAGATTCTTGATCAGTTTGTTGAAAAAAATGAGTGAAATTTGAATTTTTGAAAAACTAATCAAAATCTATTATATATGGATTGTTTTTCTTTTAAGCTATAATTAAAATAGATGAATGAAAAATTAATATGTAGTAATTTCTCATGTTTTTAAGTGTATAATAAGTTAAAATATCTTTCAAAAAATAGTTTATGTATACGTTAAAATATCATTTTGGTCTCTAAAATTTCAATTTTGTTTCATTTTGGTTCCTAAACTTTTAAATATTTAATTTTAGTTTCATACTTTCAAATTTGTTCTATTTTGGTTCTAGACTTTTAAATTGTCAATTTTAATGCTTATACTTTTTGAACAAAAAAAATCAAAATTGGTTCCTATAATAATTTTAAGTTAATATTATTAAAAATTGGTTCAATAATATTATATATTTTAATATAATCGAAGACAAGATTAGTACATATTTCTAAATTTTATAAAGAAATACGGTAATGATGCAAAAAAAAAAAAAAAAAAATCAATAAAAACAAATTTTAATTTTGTTTTTAAATATAGGAATTGAAACATCCAAGATGAAACAAATTTTAAAGAACATAGAGCAAACTTTGGATGCGGAATTGTAGAGTTATTATTTTAAGTGATTACAAATTATGGATGATTTTTCGTCATTAAAAATTTTAGTTTTAATAATAACTTGTTTGGATGTGGTTATTTATAGATAAGTTGTAGTTTTTTTTTTTTTTTTTTTTTTTGAGAAAGACACAAGTTGTAGTTAGTAGTTCATTTCGATGATAGTTTTTGTATAGTAATTATATACATGATAGCTTGTTTAGATGTGGATAGAAATTACTGATTATTTTGATGGATTAAAAATGAATGGTTAAAAACGAATAACTAAAAATGAGCTGTTATAAATAAAAAATTATAAATGAGTAGTTATAAATAAATGATCAATTATAAATTAATTTTTATTTTGAGTGATTGCAATAGCTCGTTTGGATGTGGTTATTTGAAAAAGAATCGTAAAAGCTCATTTTTAATAGATCGTTAATACTGTGAAATAAACATCCCCTAAAAGATTAAGGATGAAAATTGGACATTTATGAGGTGTTTGTTAGAGATTTTATAGAGGAGTTATTTTGAGTGTTTAGTAATAACTCGTTTGTTTGAAGGTTTTAGTAGAGTGTTTATGGAAAAATTATGAAAAGTGTTTTGGATGTAATATGATGTGACATTTATGAATATTTTTAAATAATTTTTTTTTGTAAATATATATTTGAATAAATAAGAAGAAAAAATAAAGTTAAAAAAAAAAAAAAAACAAATTGCACCTGGCGCCACGTGACGCTTTCTGGTTGTGCCACGTGGCGCTGAAATGGGGCAGTCTACCCCTTACTCGAGACAAATTGTGGAAAAAAAAAACATAAAACTAGCATTTAACTAAAACCCAACCTCCCCTCCCTCCCCATTTTAAAATCCTTCAACAAACACCCCCTTAAAGTTATATGGACAAAAAATGGACAATGATTCAACACACGAATATTGATGTTAAGTCCGAGTTGTCGAGAAAAGAAACCATGGAAGTACAATTATAGAGCATTGTCCGAACGAAAAAATAAACTTTAACGACTTAGTTAAATTGAGTTTCCACTAATTAACATGAAGAACCATGGAATGATAGGTTTGGCATTAGATACACCCATGTGTACCTAAAGCAATTATGAGCTAAAGTGACAAAAAAAACGAAGCAGGAACTTTAAAGGGCCTCAAAACAAGCCTCATTTGCTTTAATTTTACAAGAAACAGAAGTAAGGGTCCTAATTTCAGCAGCTAATCTACTTGTGGATAAGTTCTCGACACTCTGCTATGCCAAACAGCTGAATCAACAACACAAGAAAATGCATTAATCACATTACTTTCCCTACAGGATTCATCCATGCTACACTTATCAACAACCAAAATATAGAAGCTATTCAAAATTTTAGCCTTGTCAATCTTCGTTTTAGCCCTACCAATAGGAGTGATTTCGGTTCGGTCTTTGTCAATTTTGTGCTAAACCGATAACTGAATCAATATCTTCGATTTTTTAATAATTGGGTCTGAAACGATATCCATCAAAACTATATATTGGTTCGGTTTTATTTGGTTTGGTTCGGTTTTTCGGTTTTTATTTTAATAAAAAAAATTAGTTTATTTTTAAATTTTTCTTGCCTAATTCACAATTTGATTTTTAATTTTATTCTAACGAAAAAAAACAAAACTTTTCGTAAGTATAAGAATATTTATAATACTTTTATTTCATATTTCATATTTAAGTTTGTTCTCCTGTCATAATTAAATACTAAAACAATATTTATAATACTTTTATTTCATATTTCATATTTAAGTTGGTTCTCCTATCATATTTAAATACTAACATATATATATATATATATATATATATATATAAATATTTTAATTTATATATTCGGTTTGGTTTTTGATTGGTTCTTCCATCATGAACCGAAGCCGAACCGATATATTTTAAATTCTTAAAATATCAAACCGATATATCCAATATTGCTCAGTTTGGTTCGGTTTTGTCGGTTTTCAAATTTTTCTTTCACCGTACATGTCAATCTTCTTCAAAGTCACTCTGTCCTGAACAAAAGATTCATTACCCAATAATTGAATTGAAACTCTAGATCAACAACAAGCAAACAAGTAACAGATACTAAATTGAACTTGAACTTTGGCACATATATAACATCGTATAAGATTAGATCCTCATTCGACACTGTATGAAATCAGTAGGCAATATCATAGTCACACCAATAACTATCCAATAACTATAAGGAGATTGAAGAAATACAAAACAAATAACTGTTACGTGTGACATTGCATTTACTGTTTCAGTCTTGCCATCATTGTAATTTTGAGCAACAAGTAATTCTATCAGTTGTGTGCACTGTGTCAAATTCAAGGATGAAAAGAAGCTTCTTGAACCATTAGAGAAAAAACTTTGTTGATTGAAGGGATCAACTCCATCAAAAGAACTTGTGTTCATAGAGTTTCAAAACTTTCATTAAGACCCATAAGAAATATGATCACTAACTCGGACTCAAGATCATCGAGAAGGGCCTTATATCTACGGCAAGCGTGCTTATTTTCCAACCTTAAGTTTGCTAGATATTGTTTGGTAAAGTAAACCTCGATTGTTAACGAACGATGTGTAGTCGTTGCCAAATCTTTTCTTAAATGAAACATTCGAGGTTGATTACTTTCTTTGAATCTTTCCCCTAGTTCGTCCTAAACATATTTCACACTCCCATAGTAAACAATGCTCACTACTATATCCTTTGAAATAGAGCTTATGATCCAAGAAGTTAGAACATGGTTATTACACTTCAAAGCAGAGGCTAGTTAATTATGATTTATAGATTTTTCTATTGTACTTGTTACAAATCTCTCTTTGTTCTTTCCAGATAGCGTAATTGGCATGGATCTCTTACAAGAAGCGTAATTCGAAGCTCCAATCATCATTTGTTGGCAAGACTAAAGGGGTGTTTGTTAGAGATTTTATGAAGAAGTTATTTTGAGTGTTTAGTAATAGCTCGTTGTTTGAATGTTTTAGTAGAGTGTTTAGAAAGAGGTGTTATTAATTTTTGTTTGTTTGAAGGTTTTAGTAAAGTGTTTATGGAAGAGTTATGAAAAGTGTTTGAGATGTAATGTGATGTGACATTTATGAATATTTTTAAATATATATTTTTTTTTGTAAATATATTTGAATAAATAAGAGGGAAAAAATAAAGTAATTTTTTTTTTTTACAAATTGGCTGCAATGGGCAATTTGCCCAGCCCCTTACTTCAGACAATTTCTGGAGGAAAAAAAAACCTAAAACTAGTATTTACCTAAAATCCAACCCCCCATTTTAAAACCATTTATCAAACACCCCTAAAGTTGCAATGGTTGTGTAGGGAAAAATCTACGGACCCTTGAGAATTGGTTTCTTTTGTGTCGACCATAACCTTGCCAGGCAAAAAAGAATACACCAAGGATCATGTTGTCGAAACTTAGAGCTTAGCATAAGTCTGCTATAATACCATATCAAGATTTGATAAAGAAAACTTCTCTAGTGTTTATTAGAACTTCAACTCAATATATGTATAACTGATAAGGATGACAACCATACCCGAATCTCCACAATTAATATGATATTGTCCACTTTAGGTATACACCTCGTAACTTTATCTTTTGTTTAACCCAAAATAATATCTCGTACAAATGTAGATGTTTGTCATCACTTATATATTCCAATGTGAGATACTTTGTTTGAATAACAACCTATAACTAAATAAACTAACTCATAACCAACATGATTGTAGCCAAATGGTTAGGCTAATTAGAACCTAACAAAATTTAAGTATATTGTTACAATTGATCAAGTTAAAGTTTGCCCATAATTATACAAACCTTCTAATTTGTTAGAAGTTTATACGTTTTCCTTCGAATTTAAACTTTTTAAATATAATTCAATTAACATAAGTATGTATTTTTAGAGAAGATATGGATATTTGTTTATGATCAAATGTTTATGCGTTCGAATATCCAATTAAAAAAAAAAAAAAAGTCAAAATCTTATTTGATATAATGTTAGGTTTTTTAAATTTAACGTACCTTTTTAATTAATCAATAATGAGAGAATATTTGATTCTATAATAATCGGAGAGAATTGAATCTGTAATGGTTACTTGATTATAAAAAATGGTGCTATTTCCTTACAATTTTTTTTCATCATTTTAAAGAAAATAAAATAAATGGACTTTTAGCCAAACTTTAATGACAAAACAAACTTCCTTTTAATAATTAAATTTTAGTCCCTATAATTTAATAATCTACATTTTAAGTCTTTATAATTTATAAATTAGAATTTAGTTACTATGGTTTGATAAAATATAAAATATAGTCTATATGGTTCGTAATTATTGACGAATAAAATAAATAGGAGTTAGTTATTTGTGTGATTAATAATTATAAATAATTGACTGAACAAACATAAATAATTTATGTATTAAAAATTACATTTGTGTACTTAATTCGGCTACCATTTTAAAATAATAGGTAATAATTTTTAAATTTATAAAATCATAAGACTAACAGAGGAAGGAGACACGTGTCATTCATGTATTGAAAGTAATTGCTTACTTGGAGGACAAGACAAAGATGAGCGGTTAAGAAAAGAACAGTGGGAAAATTCGATTTGTATTGTACTGATTTCCCGACAAAAGCATTGAAATGCAATAGTTTTCACTCCTTCACCCAATCACTATCTGCCACGTGGCCTTCTAGGGTATTCCTCATTCATGCCGGGTCCAGCTCATCGGGTTCACCAGTGGCAAAACAGTAATTTCAGAAAGTCATTAGGGGTAGTTTAGTCAGAAACAAGATACGCAGCGTAGAGGCTTGGAATCTACGCGCAAATTCCTCCCTTTCATTTTCCTTTTCTTCTTCTCCTCCTTTTCTTCTTCCTCTCGCGGTTAGGGTTTCTCCTTTTCCCCATGGTGCAGAAACCCCTTCCGATTTATGCTTGATTTTCAATCTCAATCGTCCGTGTTTTAGGGTTTTTCCATGGCTCCAATTACTTTTTCTCTGGTACTATTCTATTCTCCCCTCCTCTTTACTTTTTCTTTTTTTCCTTCCTTGTATAAACCCTTAACATATATCGTTTAATCCTTTTTCAATTTTCAGTCTTTTTTTTTTCTGCTTTGTTTCTGAATGTTTTTATGCAAGATAACTGATTGGGTGTTTGAATTTTTGTTCTGTCGATTCCTTGTGGCGTGATTTTTGTTCGGTTTTACTTTATGTATCTAGGTTTTGAGCTGACTTCTTGTCGAATTCAGTCGCACTTTGGTTAATAGTTTGTTTTGTTTTGCATGATTTGTGTTCCTCGAGTCATTTCAATGTGCAAGTGGGTTGTTTGACTTAGATTCCACTATGGCACCATGAGTTAGTTCTACTTGTCGATGGCCAGTTTTCATGCTCTGGGACTTGAATCATGCATGAGTGTTTCTTTTAAAAAAAAAAACTTAGCCGCTTAGTCAACTAAATAGTTCCTACCTTTACTACTGCACCTTCTCTCCTCAATTGTGATCTTGGCATGTAGGGTTTTAGAAGAAAAGTCACACATTTGAGTTTCTCTGTTATTTGCAATCAGGGAAGTAGTTTATTTTCATTTTTTAGTATATATTTAATGTTAATGGAGCTGTTTTCTTTGCCTTTTGTCTTTTCTATACATTCCTTTGAAACTAGTACCATTATATTCATATTGTTTAGAGGACTCATCATCAGAAATACTGACATCATTAGTGTAAATATATCCTTTTCTACTGTATTTTTGAATGGGAATGCTCATTATTTCATTTTCTCGTTATCTTGATTAAATATGTCCAAACACATCTTCTAATTTCTTTTCTTTTGTTCTCTTTTTTGGCCTTGCATTGGATTCTGGTGTCTTAGATTCTCTGAATCTTAAATTCACTTTTAAGGCATTGAATCAAGCAATATTTGATAAATCTGTTTCTTGGGCCAAGAGAAAACATGTACAATGAAGGAGCCACCCCTGAGTTTATTTATGATCAGGGCGTCTATTACCCTACTTCCGCCAATTATGGTTATTACTGTACAGGTAATCTTCGTTATTTGACTGGTGAGCGATTTAACACTGTGTTAACCTATGATTTAACGATTTAATGATGTAATGAATGATGAATCACATATTCACATGTATCTGACTGTTGTAGGATTTGAATCACCTGGCAAATGGGAGGACCATTCTCAGTTTTTTGGTTTAGATGGTCCAGATACCCAATACGCGGTGAGTAGTAGATATTTGTATTACTTATTTTCTTGCTTGAGCCATAGCTTCAATTTTGTTTCTGATGGTTCTCTCTTGATTCAGGGTGCTCAAAATGAGAATTCACCTTATGTATATTATATGCCAAGCTATGGATATTCACAGTCTCAATACAACCCGTATAATCCTTACATACACGGTCCTGTGATAGGACCAGATGGTTCATACCTCGAGGCCCAACAGTTTTACACCATTCCTTATGAAAACTCTGTTTCTTCTCCTGCTTATGTCCCTGTTATTATACAGCCAAATGTTGTCCCCAATAGTTCCGTTGACTTGAATGACCCTTCAATTAACAGATCTAATGGAAATGAAAGAATGCAGAAAAACGATACGTCTGGAAGCTTTTCTAGGAACACCTACAATCCTTCTTTAGACCAGAGAAATTCCTTGGCTAGGTTGTCGGATGCGCCAAGAGCTAATGTTGGCCCAAGCAAGCAAAGTGTAGCACTTGGCAGTATTTCTGCTGGTAGTCATGCTGGTTCAGTTTCATCACGTGTTTTTCAGGTAAATTTAATTGTTTTTCCTTTATTTTAAAGTTAGTTTGTTTCTACTTGAAGGAAATTTTCATGGCCCATGCCTCTTCTTATGATTGGTTTTGTTTATTGTTGCTATTAAAATATGTTTGAGATGATCTATTTGATTTGTTTGTATATGAGGTGTTGCTCTGTGCATGTGCAAGTTTCTTATCACTTTCTGTGGCTAATGGAACTTTTATTGATGTATAATCTGTGCTTACAGGGTAGAGGTGCTTATGGTTCAATTCAACCAGTAGATGACGTATCAAATGGAAAGGTTGTTTCTCAACATAGTCAATCGAGAGTACCTCATCCTATCAATAATGCCTTTTCTGACTTTAGATCAAGTTCTCATGGACAGGCCGCAATCAATAAACTTCAGCCCAAGGTTCAAGTTCGTAGAGTTCTGGATAGTGCAAATGTAAGTCCAGATACATTAAGTGAGCAAAATCGAGGTCCTAGAACTAGCAGATCTAAAACCCAATTGGCTCTGAAAGCCTACACAACCAAGGCAGGAGATGGTGATGCAGATGGGAACATTATTATCTACACAGATCAGTATAATAAGGATGATTTTCCTATTGAATACACAGATGCAAAATTTTTTGTAATAAAATCGTACAGTGAGGATGATGTTCACAAGAGCATTAAGTACAATGTTTGGTCCTCTACTACCAATGGGAATAAGAAACTGAATATTGCATACGAAGATGCGCAGAGAATAGTGTTAGCAAAATCAAGAAGCTGCCCTGTATTCCTCTTTTTCTCTGTAAGTTTGTTTTTCCTTTTCAGATTTCTTGATATTAAATATATTCATTTTTCCTTTAATGTTATTCTTATACGAAACAATTTCATTGATAAATGAAGTTACTGAAGATGGGCGTCAAGATAGTAATTGTTTATTGAGGTTGATTTAACCTTTTGGTATCTAGGTCAATGCAAGTGGTCAGTTCTGTGGTGTAGCAGAGATGATTGGCCCTGTGGACTTCAACAGGGATATGGACTTTTGGCAGCAGGATAAATGGAGTGGAAGCTTCCTTGTTAAGTGGCACATTATCAAAGATGTGCCGAACAACAACTTTAGGCATGTCATTTTGGAGAACAATGAAAATAAACCCGTTACTAATAGCCGAGATACACAAGAGGTAATTAGCTTATTATTTTCTATTCGGTTCAGTAATATCTATATATTCATAGTAAATGTTGTTTTGATTATTTCTGTTGAATATTATCTATTTTCTTGTGTTCAGTTTTGGGGTGATTTGTAAATCCTTCCTCCCTCTTTTAGGATGTATTTGCTTTCACAAGTCTCATGGATTGGTTGAATGTATTTCGTGCCTATCTGATCCTATTTTATTGTTCATGACTAGCATAGTCTCTTTACTTGACGTTTTTTCTTGTAAATGGAAACTATTGGATATGTTTATTTTTAAAAGAAACAATTTGATTGGTGTACGAAATTACAAAAGACTAAAGAGTAAGTCAAAGTAAGCCTAGCTTAGCGGTAATTGGCATGTATCCTCGACCTTGAGGTGTTTGAATCCATCCATCCCCCAAAAGAACAAAGAGGAAGAGGCAAGAGACTCGCGAGAAAGTTGGAAAAAAACCCTTCATCTTGCAAGGAGGGTGGTATAGCTATAGTTGTGTGTGAAATACAAGAAAGCATGTGCACCAATTACTTTAGCTTCTAATATATTGTGATATGACCTCGTAGATAAGGTGAAAACTTATTTCATTGATTCTTCAAGTGCGGTACACACTTTTTTTATACACCACTCCTTCAACTAAACTCCCCAATATTCAAGAAATAATCTAAAAAAATTGATACAATTAGTTACAGAGAATAAGTCATAACAAATTAACTACTTTTCTACACTCTCACTCGAGCTGGATGATATATATTATGCATGTCGAGTTTGGAATTAATCCACTAAGACTAGGTCGATGAAGTGTCTTGGTTAGTATATATGCAACCTGTTGTTGCGATGGTACGAATTTTAACATAATGATATTTCCCTTAATCTTCTCATCGATGAAGTGATGATCGATCTCAACATGTTGCATTTGGTCATGGAGTCATGATGCATTGGATTCTTTGCGAATTCGATCTCAACATGTAGCTACTTTTCTACACACAACATTTCTACGTGACCTTCAATCTTCAACTTTAGTTTTGTGTAATGTTGTCACCAAATTCCTTCCCATACTCCATGCGCTGGTGTTTGAAACTAAGCTTCACCGCTGCTTCAAGGTGACAAGATTGCCCCATACATAACAAAAATGTTCTAAAGTTGACTTCTAGTCAGTGTGAGAAGTGTGAGAGCCTGCTCAATGTGCTTCTTTGAAGATCTCCAATGATTGACTTGTGATTTTTCTGAACATAATATTCTTTCCAGGATCGTTCTTGAGATATCTTAAGATTCTATACACAATCTTCGTATGTTCTTTAGAAGGTTTGTTTAGAAATTGGCTTACCATACTTACTGCATAGCTAATATATATCAGCTTTCCAACTTGTCGTTGATATTTGCCACGATCGACCATCTCCTATGAGCATGATGTACGACTATCTTATCAGATGAGAGAAATGCTTGATGAACAAGGTGTGATCAGATTGACACTGAATAGCCATTGTGTTTTAATACTATAGTACATTTCTCAAACCAAGCTCGAGGCATATGTTTTCGTCCGTAAAGAGATTTCTTGAGTTTATCCACTTTTCCACTATATATATATCAGTCTTCTATACATGGAGGATTCATATGTACTTCTTTAGCTAAGTCATCGTTCAGAAATGCATTTTTTACATCAAGTTGTAATAATGACCAATTCAGATTTGACATTTTAGAGAGGACTCGAATGGTATGCAACTTGGCAATTGGTGCAAAAGTTTCCTGATAATCTGTCCTATATGCTTGTGAGACCTTTAGCTACCAGGCGTGTTTGAATTGATGTATACCGACATATGGTTTTTGTTTCGTAGTAAATACCCATTTACATCCCACCATGCGTTTTCCTAGAGGTATATCGATAAGGGTTCCTGTACCATTTTTCTTGAGTGCTCTTATCTCCTCTAAGGTGGTTGCTTTCTACTCATGCATTTGTAAAGCCCCATGTACGATATTGGGAACTTGTATTTGATATAATGTTGTCACAAGTGATTTGAATATTGGTGATATGATGGGATGTTGAGTACACGAACGAACACCTTTCCGTAAGGCAGTGGGTCTATCTGTATCATCCTCAATAGTCTTGTGTACTACTTCATGGACTCAAGGATGTTGATTCAAATCTTGACCTTGCCGAATAGGTTAGGGTTGTGTTTCAGGTTGTCTTGGTCTTCGAGAATAAACTTATTGAATGGGTCTATTTGTATCATCCTCAATAGTCTTATGTACTACTTCAGAGATTGATTCAAATCTTGACCTTACTGAACAGATTTGGGTTGTGTTTCAGGTTGTCTTGGTCTTCAAGAATAAACTTGTAGTTCAGATGGAGAGGTTGACTTAGGAACATTCGGAGGGGTTGACTTAGGAACAATGAAGAGGAATCAGGCGAGGAAGGAAAAAGGTGTATGCAATCCCAATTTTGCAATCCAATATCAACAATATTCTCCCTTTGAATGGTAGAATTCGGGAAGTAGGATAGTCTTTCAAAGATAGTGACATCTATGGTATGAAAGAATTGATTTGTTACAGAGGAATATCATGTATAATTGTTCTTATTAGGTGAGTACGAAGGTGGGGATAGACATGAACTAAAGCAGTACATCCAAAGTTTTCAAATGGGATGTGAGATACAAGGTGTGAGACGTAGGGTATAGAGTGAGCAAACTCTGTAGAAGTGTTTAGAACTTGAGGCTGTGGGATGGCATGCGATTGATTAGGTATGTAGTTGCTAGAACAACCTCACTCCATAAATTCTTGGACTGATTAGGTATGTCGTTGCTAGAACAACCTCACTCCATAAATTCTTGGACACTTCAGAAGTGAGCATGAAAGATCTGGCTACATCAAGAAGATGGAGGTCCTTTCATTTAATCACACCATTTTGTTGAGGTGGGTAGACGTAAGAGCCCTGGTGAACTATACCATTTGATTGAAGAAAAGTGCTAAGATTTGAATTAAGAAGTCATGAGCATTGACTTGAAAAAGTGCTAAGACTTCAATATCAGTTTGGAATTGGTTTTGAATCATTCTATGAAAAACTTGAAATAGATTACTAGATTCTGATTTATCTTGCATTAGAAACGTCCACCTTAAGTGAGTATGGTATTCTACCAATAATAGAAACCAATGAGCTCTAGTAATGGTTTTTACTTTCGACGGCCTCCAAATGTTCCCATGGGTAAAGGAGAAAGGTTGGGATGTAGATAGGGGCATCTGGCGTGGTACATATTGAAAGCAAGTGTGTTTGGAAAGTTGACAAATTTCATATTAATTAATCGTACTCTTTTTATTGATAAATTATGTGGAAACAAATGCTCAAGATAAATGAAACTCGCATGACCAAGACGTTAGTGCCAGATGATGACAAGACTCTTTATTTGATAGATTTAATTCAAAAGATTTAGAAACATAAGCTGACTCACCAATGGATCGGACTACAAGTTCATTCATCAAAGGTTTTTTTTTATAGAAGATACTACCCCCACACATTTCAGCACTACCAATCTTCTTGCCCAATCCCAGGTCTTGAAAGACACTCAAATTTTCAACGAATTAAGTTTTATAGTTCAAATCCTTAATTAGCTTACTCATAGACACTTAATTATATTCAAGATGTGGTATAAACAGACAAATTAGAGGGTTAGGGAACTGTATATCTGAATCCCTCCAATTCCTGTAACCTTAGCAATTCGAATGGACATATTTCCTCTATAGTGTAAAAGTGATATAAATAAAGATATATCACCTGCCATGTGATCGGAGCTCCTAAATCCACTATCCAGATGACAGAGTTTGCGTGTGGAGAGCCAAAGAATTTGGGTTACCTTGTTGCCCATTTCTAGAACCACTTGCACTGGGGGAATTTGTTTGGTTAAATAGCTGTTCCAATAGATCCATTATTTGTTTGTTGTCAAATGAAAATGATTGGGATTTTCAGATACAACAACATTACCTTGACGTTCTCGTTCATATTTAGAAGCATTAAGCTTCCAATTAGTTGGGTTTCCATGTATTTTCCAACAAGTTCCTTGACATGTTCCACTTTATGACAATGATTGTACCAATGTTGCTCTTTGTGTGTCTCACCATGGGGGTCGAAAGATCTCACTAGCAGCAAGGGTTGTTGGGTCAATAAGATGTTCTTGCTTGGCCATGAAAACTGGTCCAGTGGAAAGTTCACTCATCCTGATCATGATTTGTTTTCTACTTTCTTCACTTTGAACCTTCAAGAATATTTCTCGGAGACTCGATTAAAGTTTAGTGCCTAGGATGTGACGATGAACCACATCTAGAGACTTGTCCAATCCCATTAGGAATTTGAAAATCCTCTTTTCTCTTTGAAAATCCTCTTTTTCTCTACGACCTTGTTATAGAGAGCTCCATCCTCTTAATACTTCCAGTCCAATGTTTCAAACATGTCCATTTGCTGCCAATAACAAGACAACTTGGTGAAATAAGCAGTTATAGATAGTTCACATTAGGTGAGATCTTGTGTATCAGTCTCAAGTTGGAAGAGAGCAACGGTGTTTTCTCGGTTAGAAAGGGTGTGTCGTGCAGCTTCTCAAATCTCTTTGGCGGTTGAATACATAAGGAATTTTTTGTCTATTTTAATGGTCATTGAGTTGATCAGTCAACTCATCACTTAATTATTCTCTGCCTTCCATGTGCAAAATTTTGGATCATCATACTTGGGTGGAGATGTTGACTGTTGTGCCCATAGTCCTCACGACCATGACCATATATGACCATCATCACGGATTGGGACCATTGCAGGTAATTATGGCCATGAAGTTTGTGACTGGTGATCAACTTGAAATTACTTTCGATTTGTAATGAGAGTCAAATAATTTGATGTTTGTTTCCTGACATTTCAAGTCAAACTAGATTAGAGAAAAAAAAAAGAACCAATGGCTGATTTTGACATCCCTTGTTGAATCAGTCTGGATTCTATGGTTAAAAGAGAAACACCACTAAATTGCCCCCCACTTTAACAATGGAAAGAGAAATGGCTTCCGGGGTGAACTTGTCCTCCAAATCAGTTAAAATATGCTTCTGGGTGAAAAATCCTCCCGTCTGGAAAATAACTGAGTATTACCATTGATGATTGCTGATTACGTCCAATTGGTGGTCCGGTGAGGCTAGCAAATGAGAACAGAAGAGCCCCCCTCGCGTGTAATGCCTTGCTTCTGTTTGCGAGGCTAAATACCTTGCATTGTGTCTTGAGTGCGTCCCGAAGATGTTGCTATGTCTGGATTTTTGAGTTCTGATTTGGTATGACATGGTTCTGACTCTGTCTGAAGTGACGGCTGGAACGTGATGGCTGGCCTGGAACACGAAGCTTAAAACGCTCAAGACAATCTTAGATGCATAGCAAACAGCTAATGAATTGGCTGCTGTGTTTTGATTCCGACAATGGAGGTGGCTAGGGATCTAGTGCCTATTTCAGCTCTGATACCATTAAGTGGTGAAAAGCTTATTTTATTTTATTTTTCATAGCTATAACATATTTTATTTTATTTATACACCACTCTCTCAACTAAACTCCGTAATAATCAGGAAATGATCTAAACAAATTGATTCTCGAATACTCACAAAGAATAAGTCATAAAAACTAGCTTGACTTTTCTACCTGATATGGTAGACCTTATATTCAAGAAACAATGTAAATTAAGTTTTTATTTGTTATATATTTTTGTATATTTCTTGTCGGATGTGTCTATTTCATCTGTTTACAATCCAGGTAGTAGCAACTAAGTGCAAATATCGGGGAAGTTTGATTGCTGCGTTCCTTGAAATCTTGATTTATGGATAGAATCTTGTTCCAATATTTATTCAAATATTGAGTCATTAAGAGATCCAATATACCATCTCAAAGGCCTAACACTTTAGTCATTGCAATATGTATAGGCATCAAGCCTAACTAACTAACCCACTTAACTATGGTTAATTACTAACTCACAATCTGCAAATGAGTCTCATTAGTTTTGTCATCATACTCTCCTCTTGTTTGTAGCTAGAACTCGGATTTTCCTTTTATGTTAACGCGCACTTGTTCGTAGCCAGGAATCTGGAACTCCGCCTTTCCCCTATTTGTTAACAAATTATATTTGAGATGCGGTTTTATTTATTTTTATAACGAAAGGTACACTTTTTTTCCTTTGGCAGATACCGTTCAAAAAAGGTCTGGAGATGCTAAAATTATTCAAGAATCATACATTAAAGACCTCTTTACTTGACGACTTCATTTATTATGAAAACCGTCAGAAGATCATGCAGGAAGACAAAGCGAGATTGGTTATAAGAAGGCTGGAACGTCCATATTTTGTACCGGCATTAGATCCTACCCGACAGTTAAATTGTGTTGTCGAGCTTCCTTTGAGAGAGGATAAGAATCTTAACAAGGCTAATGATGGTTCAAGAGGGTTGGAAAGAAGTGTTGACTCGAGAGCTAAGCCGGAGAATACTGGTACTGTGGCAGTGAAGGAAAATCCGAAGTGCGACATTGAAGAAAAAGCTGATGTTTCATCAACTTTGAAGATGGAATCACTTGAAATAAGCCGAGAAGTGGTTGAAAATTCTTTGGGAGGAGCTACACCGGCTGCTGCAAATGATACAAAATCCAAACATACTGAAGTTGTGAACGTAGGTTCGGTGCCGATCAAAGTCAATGGATATGGTAGTAATAAAGAAACGTGTGCCGTCTTATCTGTGGGAACGATTCCGCTCGATCCTAAAGCCCTGCAGCTTGAGAAAGAAGATGCATTGCTAAAAAATGGGTCCCGACACAAATGATCGAAACAATCGAAACTTATACTGAATTTCCAGGCAGTATCAGAAAAAAAAAAGGGTTCTTTGCGCTTTACTTGATTTAAAGTTGTTTGTGATTGTGTTGGTTTATTTGGCCAATGTTGTGATGGTAGTGGGTGGATTTTATTTCAGTGGTTTCTTCTTTGTGTAATGTTGATTGATAAATCAATGAAAAATACCAAATGTATTATCTGCTATTTCTTTGTTTTCTCATCCAAATTAAATATATATATATATATATATATATATTTTTTTTTTTTTTTTTTTTTTTTTTTTTTTTTTCCACAAAGTTCTGAAACCGAACTGCTAAAAGGGATATCTTTCAATTTAATGAGGGTTGTTTATTCTTTGAGATCCTTCCTCCAAACCTTCTCTCTCTTTGAAAGCATGGAAGAGGGGGAAATGAGGGAGGTAACTAACTAACTTGTTTAACAAGTTTTTTACCTACCTTGTTGTGTAACTATTAATTGGAAATTTGTCTCATTTGAATAATATCATATTTTGAAAATGTATTTTGGTCAATTAAAGTCATTTAGAGAACGACATGAACTGGAAATTCCTATGCTATACTATTCAATTATCGATGATGAATCGATTTGATAGCTACGATATTGTTAGTCAAGATATTTTAATACGATACGATATCACTGAGATGTAATGCATCCCATTGAATTTACCAGCGAAACATTTCTCATCTCTATGGGATTAAATCCTGAGTTATTTCGAATAAAAAGAATGAAACATTGAGATTATAGAATCTTATTATTTGACCTGCTAAATTACGTCCACAATTACTAATTTACTCTTACTTTCTTTCATTTATATATATTTTTCTTTCGCCTATATAATACATTATTTTTGAACTAATTACTTAGTTTTTTTTTTTTTTTTCATTTTCATAATATAGTATTTGTTTTTTAAAAAATATTGTTGGTCATTTCAAGTCAATGGTTGTTTCATAATTTTTTGTTTTGTTTAACAAATTTTATTTATGTTTTTATTTATTTATTTAGTGTCATTAATTTTCAACTAATTAATGAAAACTATTTTAGTTCACATAATATCACATTTTCAAAATATATGTTAATTTTATTTTTGTAATTTATTAAATGTCATTTGCAAGGTTTTATTTGATTTTTTGAATTATAAATAAAATTCATATCATCAAAAAATTGTTTGAACAAAAGTATTATCACAAAAAAATAAAATAAATATATATATATAAAAAAAAATATTTTTAATTGTTTATTATTCCAATTTCAATAAAAAAATTATTATAATATTTTTTTCTCAAAAAAAAAAAAAATCTTGAAATAAACTCATAAATGTCCTCATATGTAACAAACTCATCCTACAACCCCTCAAAAGGCAGCACAATTCTTGCAACCTTTCTATAAATGGGTCTATAGTTATTATTATTCTCTCCTAAAGTCCACTTTAGGGGTCATCCACGCCCATTGTTGACCCTCCGAGGGTCGGCTAAGGAAGGCCTCGACTCCTGAGGGTGCCTCATCCCTCTCGGGTCCTGTAAAAGAAGGTGACACCCCTTAGGGGAAAAGCCATGGAGGTCAGGACTCTCCGAAGAGTCGACAAAGTCCAAGTAACGACTAGATCCGCCGATAACGGTCAAGAGTTACGCCAAGTAAGCCAGCTCGAGTGGATTGGTTATGGTGGACAAGACTCTCCGAAGAGTCGGCCGAGTCCAAGTAACGTACATAGACGTTGCACCCCCGACGTCCTTCCGTTACAATGAGTAGGTCAACCCGAGTGGGTTGGTCATGAGGTTAGGACTCCCTAGAGTCGACCAAGCCCAAGTAACACATGGAGACTGTGACAGCCCGACTTTTCTTCTCTAATTTCGAGGTAGTTTCTTTGTTTTATTTTATTTTATTTTAGTTATTTATTTTAGCTCACCGGGAGTGCTGGAGCGGAAATCATTCCTTTTTAGGTTGTAGTAGTATTTTATTTAAGTATTAAACGAGGGTTGCGATGTCGGAAATTGAATTTAGAGGGGCAAATTAGTAATTTTGAGGCCAGGGGCATTTTTGTAATTTCTGGCAACTCTTTTGTCCTTATATAAAAGGACAAAAGTCAAA
>JBBMEG010019257.1:0-27227 GCA_037832605.1 Cyclanthera cordifolia | reverse complement strand
CAATCTTGAAGGAGATTGTCTAGTTCCATCACCTCCATTGGCTGACACTAAAATGAAACGTTCTCTCCGATTGTCTTAGGAAAATTGAAAACACCTAAGTTCTGTCCATTAGCCTTTCAAAGTTGGGAAATGTGAAAAACTGTATGAACACATTCGGTGACCTAGGAGTCAATTTTGCAATCACATGATTGAGTAATGTCGCTTGTTTATAAGGCTCCAATTTAAGATAAACCCACAATCTCCTACCTTAAAGGTGATATCCCGACGTTTATCAAAAGCCACCTTAGTCATATACTCTTGAGCCCTATGCAAATTCTCTTTTATCAACTCCAATTTCTTATCCTGCTCTATCAACTTAGTGTCAACCTTGCACAATCAATTCTTTTGATTTGTACGGGACTATAAAGGGAGGTGGTCGACCATAAACCAATTCAAAAGCAGATGTCTGGAGTTAGGAATGAAAAGACGCATTGTAACTTAATTCAGCCAAAGACAACCAATTATGCCACTGTTTCAAACATAACATAGTAAAACGCCTTAAGTAAACCTCTAATTCTTTCTATTCACAATCTGTAGTTGTCCATCAGTCTGAGGATGATAAGCGATACTAAAATTCAAATTCATTCCCCAAGCCTTAAAAATTTCCTTCCAAAAGAGTCATGGAAACGTTGGATCACGATCAGACATAATAGATTGTGGAATCCCGTGCAATCGTACAATCTCTTAGATAAAAGTCTTAGTTGTGGAAGTAGCTGTATAAGGGTGTTTTACTGAGAAGAAGTGACAATTTAGACAACTAATATAACTGTAAACTCATTGGATTTGGGAAGACTGGATATAAAATTCGTAGAAATGTCCTTTTCAAAACCGGTAAAGGTTGAAGAAAAAATATGTAGGCACCATCGAAAAATGTTTACTTTGTTGACAAATAGAGACTTCCTTCCCTTCTTGTAAATCTCTTTGAAATTTTGTTGAAGAGTTTTCAGGGTCATCCATGACCCTGATAGCTAATGAATAAAGTAATTCCAATAAAAGGTCAATTAGTAGGCGAGTCAGAATGTAAGACAATCTTGTCTTTGTAAAGAAAGAGATGATTCTTATAACTGTATTCATTGACTTTCCTAATTCCTACTTCGAGGTCATCAATTATCTTCTTAAAATTAAGTTCACCAAATTGTTGATTCCTGATAGATTGAAAATAAATATTATTCACATATGTTATGATATTGCATTAAAATACAACGAGCAACCTAGATAAAGCATATGATTTAGTATTGGTCTCGCCCGGTTTATAACGAATAACAAAATCGTACTTCATGAGTTTGATGAGCCAGTTTTGATTCTCTCCTATAGCTGATCGCTAGTCCAAAATATATTTAAGGCTTTGCTAGTCTATTTGAACGATGAAATGTCTTTCGAGCAAATAAGGGTCTCCACTTTTGGATAGCCAAAATAAAAGCCTACAATTTCCTTTCATGAACCACCTTATTCATGTGATGAAGATGAAGGAAATGGCTAAAATAATGCAATAATTCGCCCAGTCTGCATCAAAACTGCCTCAACACCAACCCCCATAGCATCTGCTTCAATTATAAAAAGGTTGTATAAAATCGGGCAGCCGTAAAACTAGAACTAGTTGCTTTTACTTCAAAAGCCAAAGTAACCGCTCGAGATCAAGAAAAATGATCATTCTTCAATTGTTGTGTCTAAGAAAATGCTAATTGACCATAATTCCGTACAAAATTCCTATAATACCCCGTAAGACCTAGAAAACCTTTGAGTTCCTTCAAATTTCTAGGTATTGGCTATTGTTTATTCATTTAATCTTGGAAAGTGGCTAGAGCATTACGTAACCCAAAAGGCATAACAACAAATTGTATGGGCATCATGAGTATGAAAAGTTGTTTTACACTTATCCTTCCCATGTACCTTAATTGGATGATATTGGAAACACAGATCAATCTTTGAAAAGACTTTAGATCCATTCAATTCATCAAGAAGTTCCTCCACAACTGGAATATGGAATTGATTTTGTATGGTAACCTTATTTAAAGCCTAATAATCAATGCAAAAACTCAATTTTCTATTTTTCTTCTGAACAAGTAAAACTAAGCTCAAATACGCACTATGAGCTCAATTTCATTCTTTTGAGTCTAAAGATACCGAAAAGGACGAATGCTATCTGGAATAGCACCGGAAAAAGGTCAATGCTACGATCAAGTTCTCGATGAGGTTGTAGACTTACTTGGGTTCAAAGAAATAATACGGGAGCCGCCTGTTCCAGCCCTAAATTGACCAATCTTGGTACTAGAATTTGAGGAAGTTTCCCTCAAACTAAGTTTCTTGGATTTTAAATGAAGAAGTTTATTTGACTTTTTTAAGATGTACACTTTCCCTTCCTTTTCTTTACTACAAAAGTTCCTAACTAACCTCTTATCCCTTTACAAATATACATAGTACAATAATTAACTAACTAACCACAACCTTATCACGTTGATACGCATGGCCAATAGGGGTATATATCAACAAATCTATCTATAATAAACAATATACAACTTTTAAATACTTTTTTCAATTATATTTAAATGACAATTATTTTTTTAGAAAATAAATGCTTGCAAAAAATGTTTATAAACAACTCTCAATCTTTTTTCTTCATAAATCATGCTGTTTCATAAAAAAAAAAAAAATCACCTCCTTATTTGTTTTTGCCTCATATGATTTGTTTTTAATATATTGAAAATCATCCTCATTTGACTGTCAAAAATAACTTGAAGGCCATTAAAACTGTTGGTCTACAAAAAATTGATAGCATTATTCAGATTAAGTTATTATTTTTTAGGAAACAAGATAATTTTTTTTTTCTAATACTTGAAAAAAGGGGAAATTTGTTAAAAATAATTCCAAACTTATGTAATATTAGTTAAATTATAAGTGTTTTTTACAAATATGGAATATATACACACATATCTTTTTAATCTTTAATTCAATAAATCATTTAACTATTACTTTTATGAAAAAATAAATTCCTTAATTTTGTATTTAATGAATTTATAGTCATGTTTTTTAATTCCTAATTAGAAAAAAATTATATCTTATTATATACATCAAATATAAAATAATTATAAAATTCTCAAACACAGTAATAAAATAATATATACATATTAAATAAATTAAAGTAAAATAAAATAATATATACATATTAAATTAAAATAGTTATAAAAAAGTATAATTCAAATATTTAGAGCATAGTTTAGTAGTTACCTAAAAGATCATAAATTTTAATTCCCTACCTTGATTACCATTGGAATAGGTTGTTAAAAAAAAGCAAGTATATAAGAAACAAACCTGCGAGCTTAGGGGGTGGGGGAGCAGGGTGATCAGAGGAAGCGGCAGATTTGTTGTCGTCGTTATTGTTGTTGTCATTGTGCTTATCGGTCCCTTTCTTGCTCTTTTGAGACGAGAAACACGGAAAGCAACTCATCTTAATTCAAATGTGAGATCCGGGAGAGGACGAAAAGTTTCGAAAATGAAGAATTAATTCATGGGATTAGGAAAATGGGTGAGAATTGACGGGGTCCTCCAAGGCAGGGTCCTCCAAAGCTATCGAAGGAGGACCCGGCCAAAGCCGGAGGAGAAGAAGAGGAAAAAAAAGAAAGAAAGAAGAGATTGAGAAATGAAAGACAATGAACAAAAGTGAGATAAAATGAAATTTACAATACTAAAAACAAACACCAAATGTGGGAAAGTAAAACAGAAAAGTAAACTAGGGAACTTTTCTGATGGAGAATTTTTCAATGGAACCACAGAAATACCGGGGAGGTTTTGTTTTCTGTTTTTTTTAAGGATAAATTGCACATAAATCACCATTAAATTTGAGATTGGTAATTATAACCTTTAAATTTTCAATTTTATATGTTTAGTACCCGTGTGGACATGGAATTAGAGAGCCATAATTTGAAGTGATTATAAATAATACGTTAGTTTTAGAGATTAGAAATATTAATTTTAGTATACCTCCTTGGGTTATGATTATTTTCGAGTAATTGTAGTTAATAGCTCGGTTGAATGATAGTTTTTGTAGAGTGATTGCAAACAATAATTTATTTAGATATAGTTCAAAATGAGTGATTATTTTGAAAGATTAGAAATGATGAATAAAAAATGACAAAAGTGAGTTGTTAGAAATGAATTATTATAGACTTGTATTCAAAAAAAAGAAAAATAAATGAATTATTATAAATGAATGGTTAAAAATGAATTATTATTTCGAGTAGTTAAAAAAAATGGTTAAAAATAAGTAATTATAAAATGAATGATTATTTTGAGTCATTACTCTAACTCTTTCAGATGTAATTATTTTAAGAAGAATTTGTAATAACTTGTTAATAACGTAAGACCACTTATATATATACACACATGTGTGGAAATGTGTGTAACTCGTTAATAACGTAAGACCACTTAGATACACACGTGTGTGGCACACCCACACACACCGTTCGGATAACTTGATAAAATATTGTAAGAGCTGCACCTTCTTTATAACATTCTTTTTTTTATACAAGTAATTTGGAGAATAAGTTTTAATTATTACAAACATTATATTTTAGATGGGGTTGGTGCAAATTTTCTTTTATTTTTAATATACTTGTTTAAATCTTGATGTCAAAGTAAAACGTGGTATTACAATGCTTTGTTCAAAATTCAAATATCAAATAAATAAGTACATTATGTGACATTTAATTTTTTTTAACACGTTCAAATTCTTATGATTATCATCATGTGGTCAAAAGTATTTTTAAGAACGCCAACATGAGATGAATTGTTATGATTTGATTAACAAAAAGAATACAAATTTGAGCCTCTTAATCCAAAAAATTTGTTGAATAAAAAAAAAAAAAATTGTGTAAGAAGTGTTTGGGCTTCAATTTATTCCATAAGAACTCCCTATTAGGATACAATACACACAATTCAACTATACATAGAGTAAATATTTTTACAACCAAAATTAATAGAATGCAACAACTGACTAGGCCATAAGATATGTTACACCACTTGGAGACATGTACATGTCTCCTTTGTGAGGCTCCTAGTTCACTAATCCAAATAACTAGCACAAGAAGTACATTATATGACGTGGAAAACATCACATGTTTCCCTTGTGGGGCTTGACCAACAACTAGCTCACGAAGTACGTTGCGTGGCTATCTGACATTAGACAATAAGAAGGAATGTTGTATTCATGTTACTAGATCGAACCACTCATTCATCTAACACCTAGTGTGTATATGCATACACCGCATGCTACTGTCGACTCGACAATGTGTAGGCATGCACAAAATATCATCAAGGGTTTATATGCCTAAATTGACTTTGGAAAGGTACGTGCACACTAAACATAGCTAATGTCGACCCTCAATAACAGTTATGACAATTCGTTCACACCTATCATCTGATGGTGTGAACTCCCCTATAGTAGGCTGCAGTATGATCAGAATCGCGCCTAAACATTCTATAAATTAGGCATCGTTGGGTGCTGTTGGGAATATAAAGTATGTGCATGCTATAAATGCGGTAGAAACATACGATAACAAAAAATTGTGATTAATTAAATCGTTTAATTAATCTACATGCAACATCCTAGCTGTTTTAGTTAGATATTTAGCTCCTAGCTTATGGATATTTAGCTCCTAGTGAGGTATGTGTTTCTTTGATTGATATTGATTGATGTGCTTGTCAGAGGGTACTTGTGAGTTTTCTTGTTTGCTCTCTGTTTCCTTCTTGTGTCTCTTTTCGACGAAGAACACGCAAAATTTGAGCCTCACGTGAATTCCCAGACCCTACACGCATATCTTTGCTTAAGACCCACTCATTTTTTCCCTTTGATTCGTCACCAATCCAAGATCTCAGGTGTGTTCAATCTAAACCCGAGAGCGTGTTTTGTTTCTCTTTTAGACCCGCTCGACTTTCCCTTGGCCCCCATGGGTGGACCTTTGCCCAGAACAATCTAGCAAAATTTTTGCCCATATTCTAAGTTTTTAGACTCAAGAACCCTAGACCTAATGGTTCTGTGCTTGACCCAAGTGTGCTTGTACCTGCGTGTTGACCCCACAAGATCCGCGTACCCTGGGGCAGTTAGTTATTTATTTGTTTGACCCTTTTTAACAACTGTAATCTCTCTTAGGTCGTTGATTCTCTTAGTTTTATGGGCTTTTATATTGTTATTTCAAACTGATGCTGAGCTCTTTAATTCATTAGTTAATTTTTGGGTTATTGAATAAGAGATGATAGATGACCACGAGTTATTTCTTCAAATACCTATTTTGAGTCATAATTCGTAATCTCCAAACTATGGAATTTAAAAAGGACATTTTATATTCTTAATTAAATTGGAATGTTTGTAATATAGTTAAATATCTTGTTGTAATTAACCTTATCGAGGTATTTATGTAGGCATCATGTTAATAAGATTGATAGGATAATTTATACCCTCTAATTTCAAAATCTTGGTATTTAGTATTCTACAATAATGAGTTTTAACTTATCAAGGATTAACTTTAGGTTCTAATTTCACAATTTTGTCTATTAGGATATTTTGATTGAATCGTTTGATGTTTTTAGGCATGTTTATCGAGAAGTTCTATAACTTCAAGAGTTAAGGACTTTTACCCCGAGTTGTGTGGTCCTTAATACCATGTTAACTTGGTATTTATTGCATAATAATTGAAATTTTCTATTGATGCATGATCAAACTTGTTTATTGACATAACGCCTTGAACATGTAGACACTTGGTTATTTATAAATTGTTCAATTGTGGTGATGTCTGCTTAATGTTTTTATGAGTTGTTACTATTTGTTTAACTATTGATTGATATCATGAGTTGTATCTTGTCATAAATTCGTACTTCTTCTATTATTAAACTGAGCACGTGTTGATTATTGTTTTGAGATCATATCTCTTAAATTATTGAATTGTTCACATGGTGATTACTATTTAGTATTACGGGATGCTGAGCATGCAATTAGGATGTTATATATATACTTTTCTGTCTTGGTTTATTGCTTAGTGGTATGGGACATTTAGTATGTTTACCTAGATAGTTATCTATGGTTACTCTGTCATTCTTAAACCTGTAAGTTTGTCCACATCCAGAGGGCTAAACAAGATTTTTGGAAACCACTAACTTAGTACCTAGTTTATGACTCATTAGACTTGTATAGGATCATGGCGCAAGCCTACCGTTAATTGAGTTATAGCTTTAAGTAGATATGATCATGCTGAACTAGGAACCTAGTGAGAGTCGCTATTTTTTAGTCTTAATTGCATACTTCTTCCTTTTTGGCACGTGTACACGTGGTACGTGTTCAACCGGTGTAGGCCTACCCCTGACCGTATACAACTATGTATGATAGGTGCGTAAACGAGTCTAGCCTTAACAAGAGCATCAGCGACTATGTGACATTAGTACACACTTCCATGTCGTATACAACTATTGACTAGGTTGCTTGTAACAACCCGAAAATTTCTAGCTTTAATATGAAATTGATTAAATGAATGATAAATGAATACAAAATTTGAATAGACTTTTAGTTATTATAATTTAGTGAAATTGATTGAGTCAGTAATGTATTTTAGGAGAGCTTAGAGAGAGCTTGAGAGCTTATGATTACCTTACTGGATTATGAGCATATTTCAGATTTACCCAACTTGGCTTCAAATGAAGAATGACTTGACATTTTATAGTAGTCGGACACGCAACCCCTGCACCTCACTAAATAGGGGCTTAATGATCAATCATTTATAACATCAACCATTAAGCCAGAAATGATATCAGCGTAACCCATGACCGTTATACTTGAGAGGTGAAACAATCTTGTCTGGGGGGTTACTTGGACTTGGCCAACCTTTGCAGGCCCTCACCACCACACTGACCCCTTAAGGGTGTGGGTCTTCTCGGTGTAACTCCAGGACGCTACCCCTTAAAGGTGCAACGACCTAGGATGTTACTTTGACTCGGTCGACTATTAGAGAAGCCATGACCTCCACGACTTTCCCAACTTTTAGAGGGGTGTTCACCTTGAACTGTCCCCTAAGGGATCAGCTTTGGACTCCGTCAATCATGACCTCCATGGCTTGCCTCTCTTAGGAGGGTGTTCGCATTCGGTGTAACTCCTAGTCGTTATTAGCGGATCAAGTTGTCACCTGGACTCGGTCGGCTCTCAGACGAGTCCTGACCTCCACGGCTGGATCTTAGAAGAGAAGCTTGTCCTAGGTATGAGGCATCCTACAATTTCACTTTAGCAGAAGTTAAACTCTTGACAAACTTCTCTTCTACAACTTTTACCTCTAATTTGATTTGTTGTCTTGGTTGACATTTAGTTGGTGGACCATAACTTTCGGGTCTACCTCTTGCATGTCGTCGATTGTCTATGCAATGATGTCAGAATTCTTTCTCAAGAACGTTATGAGACTCTCTCTTTGCTCTTCGTCTAGACCGGTATCGATGCTAACCATGTGGGCTTTGCTCGGCAAGGGCATAGCCTCTAATCTTTCTGCAATTTCATCCCTGCTTCGTTCAGCTCCTCTAGGAGAAGTTTTCAAGCATATTTCCAAGGAATGACCTTTTCTCAAGTGTTTCTTTCGGACAACCTTTCCTAGGATCAATTCCCTTTCCATAGTTTTTGTTGGACCTGCCTCCTGCAGGTTCTCATTCGATGGTTCGGATCTTTTTAGGTCGTGATGAATCTTCGCCTCTCCTTTTTTTAATAGAATATTCGGGCATTCTGTCACCTTCTTCCACGTACTCTTTTAGGTATCCCCTTAGAAAAAGGGACTCTATCGACCCCTTTAAGTCGTGGCAGTCTGAGCTTGTATGACCGTGATCTTTGTGAAATAGACAATATTTGCCCTTATTTCCCTTGTCAGCTTCTGCCTTGATTTTTCTAGGACATGTCAGCATTTCTTTGTCTTGGATCTCTATCAAGATCTGCTCGACTGGTACTATGGTTGGAGTGTACTTTTCGAATCGACTGGAAGATACCCTCTTTTGGTCATACCTCTAATTTCGTTTGCATGATTCTGTGTGGTTGAATTCGCGTTGGGTAGTCATCTTTTCGCTTTTTAGAAATGAAGGCCTTCCTTGAGTGTTCTCTTGGGAACTCACCAACTTTCCAGCACTCATGTATTCTTGGGAACTCAACAACTTTCCAGCAACTCCACATATGTGAGTGGTGCTTTTTTTCCTAAGAACCATAGGGACTTTTGGTCTTTAAGTCCTGCCATGACTGCTGTTAGAGCCATAGCAGTGGTGTATCTTTCAACTTGCACCGCCTTGTTGTTGAAGCGTGCCATGTACTCCTGTACTCAGGTCTCTTGGCTTCTTTGTCTCACAATAGTAAATTCTTGATCGACTTCTTCTAATCTCGTCTACCCAAGAATTCGGTGACAAAAGCTCGAGCCAACTCCCTGAACGACGCAATGGACTTCCGTTTGAGCTGCTTGAACCATCTCTAAGTTGATTCTGTAAGTGTGTATGAGAAAGCTCGACACTTGATTACGTCTCAAACTCCTTAGAGTTTTATCCGTGCCCGATAAGAATCTAAGTGCCCGATAATGTATTTTAGAAGAGCTTAGAGATGGCTTGAGAGCTTAAGATTAGCTTACAAGAATTATGAATGTATTTCATCTTAACCCAGCTTGGCTTCAAATGAATGATGACTTGACATTTTATAGTAGTCAAACTCGTAACCACTGCAGCTGATTTAATAATTTCTTAATGGTCAGCCATTTGTAACGTCAGCCATTAACTCGGGAATGAATACCGACATAATCCCTGACCATGACACTTGTGAGGTGTAATGATCTTGTCTATGAGGTTACTTGGACTTGTCGAACCTTTGCAGGTCCTCACCTCCACGGCTGACCCCTTAAAGCTGTAGGCCTTCTCAGTGTAACTCTAAGACGTTAGCCTTTAAGGGTGCAATGACCAATGATGTTACTTGGACTCGGTTGACTCTTAGAGAAGTCCTGACCTCAACGATTTTCCTCCCTTTTATGGGGGTGTTCATCTTCGACCGTCCCCTCAAGGATTGGCTTTGGACTTTGTCAGCCATGACCTTCATGGCTTGCCCCTATCAGGAGGGTGTTCACCTTTGGTGTAACTCCTGGTCGTTATTAACGGATGGAGTTGTCAATTTGACTCACCGGTCTCTTAGAAGAGCCCTTACCTCCACGGCTTCCCCCCCCCAATGGGGGTTTGCATTCAACCGTCCCCTCAGGGATCAATTTTGGACTTGGTCACTAATGACCTCCATGGCTTGCCTCTTTAAAGGGGTGTTTACCTTTAGCGTAACTCTTGGTCGTTATCAGCGGATCCAGTCGTCACTTGGACTCAGTCGACTCTCACGAGAGTCCTAACCTCCACAGCTTTCCCCAAAGGGGGTGTTTGCCTTCTTTAACCGACCCCGAGAGAGTCGAGGCTGCAAGGGCGACCACAAAGGGTCGAGGCCTTTCTTGGCCTACCTTTAAAGGGACCGGACTTACTTGGCCAAACTCTGAAGGGTTCTTACCTATTTTGGCTGACCCTCGGGGGCCCTGGCCTATTTTGGGCGACCCCTCGGGGGTCGAGGCCGTAAAGGCAGACTTCTAGGGGTCAAGGCCTTCCTTGGCCAACCCTAAAAGGAGTTGTGACCACCCTTTGGCTAACCCCTGAGGAGTCGGGATGAACTTGGTCGACCCTTGGGGGTTAGAATGGACTTCGACGACCTCCGAGAGGTCAGAAAGGACTTGGCTGACCCTTGGGTGGCAAGTATGGGCTTGGCAGACCCCCTGAGGTTGTGGCCTCCTATGACCAACTCTAGGGACTCCTAGCATCCTTTGGCCCACCCGCAGGGTCTTCTGGCACCATTTGGCTAACTCTGGGGACCCTCGACATCCTTTAGCTAACTCTTAGAGTCTTCTGGCACCCTTTGATCGATTTCTAGCGGGATGGACTTGGCCGACCTCCTAGGGGTTGTGGTCTCTCTTGGCCGACTCATGAGGGGCTGGAATGGACTTGGCCAACCCTTAGGGGTCAGAATGGACTTGGCCGAGCCCCGGATGGTCAACATGGGGTTGGCCGAGCCCCTGGGATTATGGCCTCCCTTGGTCGACCTCCGGGGACTCGCTGCATCCTTTGGCCGACCCCTATGGTCTTTCGATACCCTATGGCCTACTCTAGGGATTCTCGTCATCCTTTAGTTGACCCTCGGGGTCTTTTGGCATCCTTTGGCCGACCCTCGACGCGTCGGGATGGACTTAGTCGACCCACGAGGGGTTGGAATGGACTTGGCCAATTTATGAGGGTTAGAATGGACATGGCCGACCCCTAGGGCCTTCCAGCACCCTTTGGCCGACTCCGGGGACCATCGACATCTTTTGGCAGACTCGTGGGGTCTTTTAGCACCCTTTGGGTGACCCTCGACAGGTTGGGATGAGCTTGGCCGACCCCTTGGGATCGTGGCCTCTCTTGGGCGACCCACGGGGGGTTGGAATGGACTTGGCCCGCCCCTAGGGGGCCAGCATGGACTTGGCCGACCCGTTGGGGGTTGTGGCATCCCTTAGCCAACCCCTGTGATCTCTTGGTACCCTTTGATAGACCCCTAGAGACTCCAGCCATTTTTTGATCGACCCTCAGTGTCTTCCGGCACTGTTTGGGCGACCCTTGGGGACTCCGGACATCTTTGACTGACTTTGGGGGTTCTGACCTTGCTTGAGTATTTCGAGATATTTTAGCCTATAACTGAGTGTAACCTCTCGATATAGTGATTAGGGGTTGATGAATCTTGAACCAAATCATTCTTATTGGGTGTTATGACAACAATGAAGGAGAATAAATTGAAGAGTTCCACTTGAAGTCTTCATTCTCCATCATGTTTTACTGCTTCTAGGTACTTCTTTAAATATTGGTAAATGGAGTTAATTCCCACCAATTCCTTAGATTAATTTTGTCTTTAGCTTTGGTGCTTAACCACTTGCATAGTGATGGCTAAAGGTTTCCATTATTAAATTGTCCATTATTTTTAAGGTGAATGTAATTGAAATCTTAGCTAGGTTTCCAAGGTTTGTTGTAAATTCTCCATCTAATTATTTCTTCAACAAATCCCTTTATTAACCGTGACATTAGTTGTTTGGATTTTATAGGTTAGAACTTTAGGCGTGAAATTAGAGATACTTTCATAGGAATCACCTAGCTAAGAGGAATGTATCAATCACCTCACGTAAATACTATTGTATCACATCATTTTAATCGTAGATCCATCTTGTGGGTAATTACCTAAGCTCGACTCATTGCCATCATCGTCAAGCGCCACATCCCTTCTATGTGAATTGTCATTTTGACTCTAGTTGACCTTGTACATTTACACTAAGGCCATGAATTATTGAATAGTGAGTCAATTTGACTATGTTGGCAACATTTGACAAGGGCAACCAAGTTGACCGAGTCCAAGAACCAAAAAACTTGTTTTTTGAAGTTTGGCCCCTTTTATTAATTTTAACGGTCCAAGTTTGTTTTTAATGGTCTTAAGTGCTAGTTCTAACACATTTATTTGTTAGGACCATAATCAAGTACCAGTCTTTGTTGTTCATTGGATTTGGAGCCATTAGCGAATTTAGGAATTTTAGCCAGGTAAGGAACCGTTACCCCTTCTCGTGGCCTGTGATTGATAACATGTATGCTTTTTTAAATGAACTTGATTAATATATGTGTTTACTTTTTCGTTTTCCATGATATCAGATATGTGATTACGTTATAAGTGTACTTGTATGTACCATGTTATTTTGAAATATTGTTGATGCTCGTTAGGCTGAGATGTTTTACAATGAATAGCCTAACAATGCTTTATGTATTATGAAATATGTTGGGTCAAGATGTTCCATAAAGAATTAGTCATCTTGAGCTGTTTATATCTGTTGGGCGAGATGTTATACAGGGAACTAGCCAAATTGATTTATTGTTGTCTCAAAGGGGACTAGTGATTTCGGTGTTCCAAAGGGAATCCAAAATTTATAGTTGTTCCATAGGGGAAAGTATAATTTAGTACACATGCTGGTTTCCAAGATAGACGTGGCCTAGGTATGGGTAGCGGATAGAGGGTTTGATCAAGTGTCAGACGAGGGGATGATATTCTCACTCGTACTAGTGTGATGGACTAGGAGGCCACCCATTTAGCTATACCTGTCAGCGTTCGCTTGACTTTCCCTAAGTTCCTTGTTTAAGAGTGATGGTGTGGGCGATATTCCACCTTGTGAGGTGTTTGTACTACCACCATACAGTGAGTGCTGAGGCCTAAGGGCCACCAAGTTAGCTCGGCTCGTCGAGAAGCTCTCACACTACATTGGTTATCAAGATTTCCTAGAGCCAAAAGACTTCGTGAAGGGTATTTTTGATCTACAGTTTTGATTGATAGACTTCTCTAGTCATTAACAAAGGTCATTGATCTCTCCTAGAGGTACTAACATTTCATGATGGCACCCACGAGATTTTGGTCAGTGTACCTCTTGACATGTTGATTAGTATTGTATGGCTTGTATTGTATTATATAATATGCTTATTTAATTGTATACATGTTGTATCCGAGCTAGGGAACCTTAACGATTTTGTAACTCATTCCTTTCCATTAACTATTATATAATATGCTCATTTAACTGGATTTCACCCTGGTATTTGGACTAGGATGTTGACCAGGGTGTTGTGTTGACTATAGGGATCGTTGCACTAGAGTGTAGGATTTGTCCTATCATGATTTAATTTTGCTATTTTAATGACTATGACTTTTTGAGTATTTTAAATAGTTTGGGATCCCACTGATTAACCTTTTTCATTAAATAAACATTGATTTATCCATTAGATTTTTAACTCTTTTGTTTCATGCATGAGGCGAGTAAGGTCTACAGTTTTATCCTTTGAAAACTAGGGTTTTTATAGTGCCCTCTAAGTCTTCTGATTCTTTGAGTTGATATGCCCGTCTGACTCGTAATGATACCAAGATTGTAGTCGGTATTTACATGATAAGTTGTGTTCCTTAGAAGCTGAGATTAGTTGTCAATTCATACTCCTGCTCTTTTTACCAAATCAAAGGGTATGTAGAAGCTTAAATAAAATTTAAGTTCAGTCTATTAATAGCAAACAAATCCTTTACAATTGTGCCAAAAATTTGCATTTTTTTTCCTCTCACAACCTTGAGATTATTCATTACCATGGTACAAATGAGGTAAAGATAAAATAGACTACTTTCTATCAAATCAATATGCTAAAAAAATACGAATGCAGCTCGGTCAAGGAACCCATTTTAAATCTTTTAGCTCTTGTCGAGCTTCGCTTAGCATTTCGCGTAACATTGGGCAAGTTGTTAATGTCAGCATTAGAAAGGGCAGGAGTATTTTCAATTTCTCGCTGAATAGACTCGTCATGCTTTAGTTGAGTTAGATGAGCTTCTTTCTCTGTAATTGACTTCAAGACCTCTTCACAATTGGTTTTTATTGCTTGACTCCGGGATTCCAATCGTTCCTCCACTTCTTTTAACTATCGACTTTATTGAGTAAGTTTGTCCATTTTTGCCATTGTGCTATTCTGGCCATTCAACACGTCATTTAAAATACTATTCACTTCTTTTAGCATTACAGTCCTTGCTTGCAGCTGTGAATTGAAAGGAGTGTGATTATTCTATCCTATTGAACTCTTCAACCTTAAGGAAATATTCTTTCACAAAATTCTGAAGATACGGTAGGTTTGCCCCACAAGTCAGTGAAATGTTTTGGAACATCGTGTCTACGTACCCGGTAAGACAAGATAATTTCTCAAATGAGGCCTTAATTATTTTCTTGCGTATGCTATTCCATACGACTAAAGAAGTTGCTTTTTAAATCTTAAGAAGACCGCGTTCTACACAACAATGAGAGACCCCACTATCAGATGTTGACAACTCTTGCAATTGCAAAATAGATTTTCTCGGCGGCGACATATCTCTCAAGGGGAGCGCTTTCGTCAAATCTAGTGCATAATCCAATTGCAAAATAGGTCCTTTTGACTGCGATAACTCGTTTAACGGTGGTGCTTCTCTCATTTGAATACAAAGAGTTATCTGGTGATGGCATTTCCCTCAATGGTTGTGCTTCTCAAAAATTTAAAGTCTCATTTAACTGCGACATCTCTTTTAATGACGGGGCTCCTGTCAAATCTAATGTATCTTTTGAATACAAAGCATTATCTATTGCTGGCACCTTCCTAAATGGTTGTTCCTTTATCAAATCCATTGTCTCCTCCAGTTGTGAAACATACTCCATCACTGGTGGTGCCGCTCTCAAATCTTCCACTTCTTGATTGGTTGTAGGGAGCGATGATGAGCCTTCAATAGGAGTCATTAAAGCTTTTTGATTTTTCATGCTAGAAACTATTGCATGAAAAATGATCAGGACTGGTTGGCGAATCTATGTCATTTTGTCCCACCCCTTCAAGGATGATGTTATCAAGTGATGTCTGCATAAAATCGTAGCTGAATTAGGAAATAATAATAAAATAGCGTGTTGTGAAAATAATAAAAAGGATGGAAGAAACTTTAACCAAGGTTGTGGGAAGAGAAGGAAATTGTGACGCACAAAAATGTGAAGCACTTGAAGCTCGTTGGAAAATGTCATCGAGGTCTGAAGATTTTTTAGATTTTTTCATTTTCCAATGCTTATCATTATCACTACTATGACTTGCATCCTCACCATTAGAGGCAAAATCTACAGGATCAAACATTCGAATTTTCTTACACCTAACTTCTTCAACAGTGGATTTTAGAAATTTAGGTTTGGTAGGAAGAGGCGCAGAACTATCAACCAATTTGTTAATTCCGTGTACAA
This sequence comes from Cyclanthera cordifolia, assembly GCA_037832605.1. Taxonomy (NCBI): domain Eukaryota; kingdom Viridiplantae; phylum Streptophyta; class Magnoliopsida; order Cucurbitales; family Cucurbitaceae; genus Cyclanthera; species Cyclanthera cordifolia. The sequence goes on along the minus strand of JBBMEG010019257.1, from coordinate 11,340 downwards.
GATAACTATCGTTCTTCTCAATCCACCATCTACGATAACGTTGAGTTACTTGATTGTGAGGATTCACTACAAGTGTAGAGAGGTACACTCGGAACGAAGTCTTTGTTTTAGTACTTATCATCTAAAGGTGTAACACATTGTTTAAAGTAGCTTTCAGAGTCTCTTTAGTCAAATCATTTGGAATGTCTTGGAAAAATCTGAATTGCCTACTGAATAGACAAGGATTATAGCTCTTGATGACTAGTGAATATTCGGATCGTGAAGATAAGAAGCTTGAACGGAAAATTAAGAAAAACTAAGAAGATACTATGTTGGGATAACATAGCACGTGGGTAGGTAAGGCTAACAACTCTACATAGCTAGGAATGACTTCTTCATAAAAAATCTTCCTTTAATTGGCAGACCCCCTAATCTCCACATATCCCACAAACATATTGATAATTCCCCTAGTATTGTGTTAATGGTATTTGTCAATTGGCACCACGCTTCACAAAAGACTCGAATGATATAAGCATTGTCGTTATATGTATACAAAGAAGCCATCACAACGTCAAAAAATTGTGACTTCTAAAGTAGTTTTTCATTTATGTAGATTACGACCTCCAACCACTCCCAATAAAACGAAGTGTACACCAATTCTCCATAAATTTTAAGACTAGAACCCCCAACGAACATTGTCACCCTTGATAATGCGACGTCATAACGTTGGTAAGACATCACTATTTGGTATTTGAGTGTGAATAGAGGAGTCTAGAAACCACTCTTTCGTCAAAGCGCCAGGATTTATTTATCCCTCATAGGACCACTTTGGTAAAATATTACAGGCGCCGAAGGACGGTTGAGAGTCTCTGAAGTCTCCATACACTTCTTTTCTCATATAAAAGAATAATCTCATGCTTAATAGGTTGTTTAGCGTCGTTCAAGAAGACTAAGCAGTTTTTCTCCAGGTCAGGATACTTGGTAAAATGAACCATGTTTCAAGCATATAAGATAAAAATCTATACAAATAAAGAAAAACATTGTCTAGAATCATACAGCGTGATTACCAAGGTAAAAGAAATCAGTTAAAAACAAAATCTAAGTTAAAAAAAAAATGGTGACCATCGCTGGTGAAGACAAGAGTGACCATCGCCGCTGGAAGGTCGGAGTGACATCATGTAATGACCAAGGTGATCACCGTCGCACGAAGCATTGCAGGATTGACATCACTGATGCAAAAAAAAAAGAGTAAAAAGAAAAAAAAAATGGTGACCACCGCTGCTGGAAGGGAGGAGTGACCACCGTCGCTGGAGGGTAGGAGTGATATCATGCAATAACCAAGGTGACAACTGCCGCACAAAGTAGTGCATGAGTGACATCACTGATGCGAGTAAGAAAAATGGTGACCACCGCTGCAGGAGGGCAGGAGTGCAATCAATGTTTAAGGAGTGAATACCACCGCTGGAAGGCAGGAGTGACATCATGCAATGACCAAGGTGACCACCGCTGCTAGATGATAGGAGTGACATCATGTAATGACCAAGGTGACCACCGCCGAACGGAGCAGTGCAAGAGTGACATCACTTATGTGAGTAAAATTAAAAAGAAGTGACAGCACAGGGTAACATCGGTGATGCGAGTTAAAATTCAATTCTGAAAAAAAAAAAAGTTGACAAACAATCTACAATACACAAAAAAAAAAAAAAATCAAAACACATATATATGTATATAAAAATAGACTCGTCATAAATCAAAAAAAAAGTGTATACATAAAATGATAGATCGATAGTAATAGTAACAAAAAAAATCTCATAAAATATATAGTAGGTAAATAAAACATCAGAATTCAGAACACTTAACGGCAGAGGCTCCAACAAGTATATACACTTGAAGGATCAATCACCATCCGTCTGAGAACAAGCTCACAGCCTTCAGATCAATCTTATCAAATTCCACAGGGAAAGAATCAGAAAAACAATTTAGAAATTGTAATCATATACTCATATTAATAAAATTCAAGTTCATAAACACGTGTCTCGCTCTCCTATTTTGCAGTGAATCTCGTGTGTACAAATTTTTAATCATCCATTGACCAGGAAATTCAAATAAAATCCTAGAACATTTTCGCCTGGTTACACAATTAAAAGAGCTTAGGTCTCCGCTACACGTAGTGCTACAAACACCACAACCAATTTGATATTTTCTTAAAGATGTTTCTGAGCATGGTGTGAACTTTTTTTGAATGGAACAATCTTACTTATGTTTTTAATGCATTGACTTCTAGCCATAAGATAAAAAAATCTAATGATTGGTTATACACTAAAAATGATAAATACTGGTGAAGTACTGATAAGAACGTGAAAAAAAAAAAAAAAAACTTTTTAGTTAATTGCATAATATCTTTCTTTACTACATTTGTTTAGTTATATACTAATTTAAGGTTTAGTAGTCAATATTATACTTAAGATCAAGGCATTATGATTTTTCAAGTGTGCGAACATGATACAAGGGTTTAGTGGAGTTTTCTTTTCGTATAAAAAATTAATACTTCATGTACTTATAATGATAACTTATGAATTTGTTATCTAAGAAAATATTTGAGTGCATTCTTGACTGTATTTCACAGCCTATTACAACACATTGTAGAAACGATATCCTAAAATATTAGAACAAATAAGAAGACAAAATATTTGAACAAATAAGAAGACAAAGTTGGCTAACCTATCATAGATTAATGTTTGATTAGAGCTATAGCTAAACGACATTCTTGTATTTTCACAATGACAAGAACATAAATTTGAACAAATTGTAATTGAATTAAGACAAACCATAGGGTTGGACAACAAAAAAATATGATAGATGTCAAGAATAAGAATGCATTGATTGGGGTGGTGTTTGGTCGTGCATATGGAAACAAATTGCAGAAGACGTTACTAATATCCTACGCAATACTAAACAACGTTCCTATGAAACAGAAATGTAAGCCCGTCAATTTTGATCAAGTAATATATATCCTAGTTATCTCCTCAAGGATTGATTATTTGAAGTAATTTCATATTATGGTTCGAGAAAGGTAACTTTTAATAATTAGATGGGTTGTAGTATTGTATTAAAATGTAAATACGGTACACATGATCAATGCAATAGGCATTGCATTTAGTCAAACAACATTAAGCCCAATACCTACTGTTTAATATGCATTAATAAATGACAGGAATGCTAAGTAAGAGTAAGTACATAAATCATAAAAGTAAATAAATTAATTAGCTAAGTAGCTAAGAAAAGCGGCATAGTAGAGATTAAGGTTTATCTCCACATCAATGCCTTCTTCCGAATGTACATTCTCTCTTAATGTTGTCCTTATTAAGGATGTGACTTGTATTTATTAGTGGGCTGGCTATGGGGGACCCTCTCTAAAACATACTAGTCAAGTCGAGTAGTGAACCTAATAACAACAATAAGAACTTTTCATTTGATCTTCTTCGATCTCGATGGCAAAGTAAAGCGTAAACAATAAGTGGATGGTCGGTTGACCTCATTAGTTAACATACTTACTTTGTAAACAAAAATCCTACCTTGTCATCACTAACCTACTCAAAATCTTACTCAGTATATAACTTGCAAATACTCAACGTGAATGCTTGTAGCGTTAATGACGCGATAGGTATTGGTTATGCTCCTATTAAACAGAAGATTACCTCCACAAAAGACTACAACATTATTTATACAAAAAATAAAAGCAATAAAGTAAATATAAAGTAGTAAATAAAATAAATTACATTTAAAATAAAATATGTTATAGATATGGTCTAGAAGATAAGTCATAAAATGAATAGTAGATGAATTATCCCTTGCATATATGTTACTCATATGAATATGCTGAAAATTTCATGTGTTTCTTACCAATCCATCACTTCTTCGGTTTTAGGAAGCTAGTTTTGGTGGCCTTTTAGTTGTTGCCAAGTGATCTTACTTGGCCAAGCAGTAACAAATCATGGTTATGCAATCTATCCTTAATCCACGTGAAATGACAATTTGTGTTTCTACAACCTTTAATTCGAATGCGGGTAGAATGTGGCCATCAATGGGATTGCACTGTGCTTTATCATATATGAAATTCTACATTGTCGCTAGGAATGCGCGCAGCATTGGGAATACGCCCAACAATGGGAATTATTTCAGGCATGCAACCAACATTAAGAATTTGGTCAGTATCATCAGCAATCTGTATTCCCATACTAGTATGGAAAGTCCTAGTTTTAATGAGATTTTCACAATAAAATAATAAAAAAAAAATCCTTTTTAACAAGATAAAAGTGCATTTTCCATAATTAACATGCCTAAAATGACAAAGTCATGTTTTTAGCCTAATTACTTCTTATTTTCATGCTTTTCTTATAATATATCCCTTAAAATGCATGAATACGGGGTAAGAGTAAACATAATAACTCTCTATTTTGAGAGTTATCACACCTTCAAACTTGAATATTGCTAGTCCCGAGAAATCCACTCTACCGGTAGAATAATTGTTAGTACTCATTAAAACTTGAAATTACAATGTAATCACAATGATCTCAATATTAGGATATATAGTTAAGAATTTCGTCATAAACTAAAAATTTATAGTCTTGGCTTCTATTCTTTGGAATTTGGAAATTTTACGGCTATCCTTTATTCCTCCATTTACTTATTATTACACAAAATAATATTCCAAGTGCTCCTACTAGTTGAATACTTCCGGCTTATACCCATCTTTTCTAAAACTCAAATCCAAAAAGCTTGATCAAAGTAAATGCTTAGGACTGTTTTTTTTTCACACTTTTGGTAACTAAAATACCTTTTCAGAGTTTGTAATGCTTTTCGCATTCCAATCCAATCTAGTATTCATACTCAATTGCTCACTTTTCGTAGATCTTAGAATGACACACTTTTGTTAAAGCAGCGCAGCTAAGCAAAAGAAACAAATCTAAGCCTTTTCATAGTTCTTAGAATGGAACACTTGGGTAAAGAAGTCATCTAAGCAAGTGGAACAATCCTAGAGTTGAAGCATTCTTGAAATATAGGAATACTTTGAGAAACCACAACTACTAACTATGTGATTTTTTTCTTATAATGTTCTTCACATTGTACCACTTTGGTTTCTGTTTTCACGACATAATTGTTTTTCAAATTTTGCTCAACTGGAGATTCTTCACCCGCAAACTTAAACTTATCATTGTCCTGAATTCATTTCCCCCTAACTTGAATGTTTGTAAGTATGGAAGAAATGATGTTTCAAACTTTCGATATCAATGTTGGGTGCATTCTCAGTGTACTATTCCATTTCAAACTAAGTTAATCGAAGCTTTAGGATATTCTAAAAAATTTCTAAGACCAAAAAGTTTCAACTAGACTAAATATTTGTTTGTTCATAAATTTTTAAGAATAGAACTAAATGGTGAGATTAAAGTAAATAAACATTTTATTAACAAGTAAATAACGCACACAACCGTCAAGTCTAACAAGTATCAACTAATAATTGAATCTAAATTCATGGAAATGAACTACTAAGATCTTTATCGTCAATTTTATTTGAAAAAAAAAAAGAAAAAACTAAAATTGAAAGAGAAATGAAAAATATCATGTAAGTATGCAACACAAATGCGAGTGACAATAAGAATTTGGTCAACAGAGACAATAAGACAAAAGAGAAAGAAGCTGATAACAAATATTATATTCATTACTAGCACAAATATGTTAGTAATATATGTACAAGTATTGATAAACAAAAACTAATAAAGCAAGAAAAAATTTAGAATGAAGGGTTGTAGCTAGAGGGTTCTTCATCCTTTTGAACACGTGAAAGTAAGGCCCATGGTTTAGTAGCTTTACTCGAAAATGCGGGGAACTGAATGCCTTCCGCATTGGCCTTGACAATTTGCCTCACTAATGTATCCCTTCTTTCTGCGTATTCCCAATAGACTCGAGTTTACTTGAAGAAATGCCCATGTTGGCTCTTCATTTCAGCCAATTACCTCGAAACTTCACTAATGTCGGCAGCAACATCAATATTCTGTCGACCCACGATCACCCTTGTTCTTGATTTAGCGTTTTGATTTAGTTGTCGAGGTGTTAACGTTGCATCAGTCCATATTGGCTGCAATCCATGGTTTAAGCAAACAAGTTTAATCGAATTGGGGGAGAAGATCAAGCTCTATGTTTTGTTGATGTAGTACTTGATCTTCACCTCAAGAATGCGGCCCATATCAATACTAAGTCTCATATGAAAAGTGGAGAGCAACAATGCCCTTGTCTGGGTCATATTCCTATCATGAGTAGTTGGCATTAAACTAGTTTTCACAAAGCTTAACCAATAGTGTGCTTCTGCATTGAGAAATGCAGTCTACAACACTCTTTATTTGACTGTGAGCTTCTAAACAGCCCCTAGCACTCCTATGGTATCGATGCAGGCTTGTAGTTGCTATAGTGTCAGTTTGACCACGAATGCATTGTACTCTACACTAGGTTCCTTTATAGTCCATGTGCCTTATTCCACGTGAATGCACTCTAGTCAATTGGTACTCCGTAGACTCGGCGGTAGTAAGCCCTTTCCTCATTGATGTTTGTGTAGAACTCGCGAACCCATTCTGGCCAAGCTTTTTCCTCTGGTCTTACTAACTTATGCCATTTACGCCTCACAACGGCTTCGCTAATCTCTTATGGCAGACCGATCTTGAGAAAATCGTGCTCTTGAAGCAGTGCCTTATTTTTTAGAGAGATGTATCTCTCAATTGCTTTTGTAGACACCAAATTTTACTCCTGAGACACTCTTTCTCTGATGTCCCTCTATTTTTTGGATGTGGAGGACATTCCCGGAGAGTGGGCAATAACTTTCCTCTTTCTCCTACTCTCGCCCTCTTCTCTTTCTATTTTATCCCTTGTCGGCTTAGGGTCTTCTTCTTCGGGTCTTTCCCCTTCGAGTCAACGTCAAGCTTCTTCTCAATTCGATACTCTAGGTTCAGTTTTACCCTTTGCACAGGCTTGGGCCTAGGAATTTCTTCAAGAGTGGCTGCAACCATCTCCTCTAACTTCTTATCATATTCTTTTTCTCATCCTCTTCCTCACCACTCTATGCGATGGACTCTAGCAATGCGTCTCACAATGAGGATGCACCAGGTGCATCTGCTTTTTCTAGCGTTGGATTCATCTCGTTGAAGGAAATGAGAAAGTTTGTACACTATACAGTGGTGTCTTCTCGTGAAGAATCTTTCAACTCCTCAGTGATGTGTTGTTCCTCCTATTGCACCACTGTCTCTTCTTCTCACGGCTATGATTGACTCTCAAGAATGATCTGTTCAAGAAAAGATCCTTTGAGCTAGTTATGATGGATAGTTTGGAGTGGAATCACATTCATGGGGTTGATGACACGTGGAATGTCCCCTACATCTGCATTGCGTCCTATAGATGGAGTGGTCCCTATGCTTCTTCTTTGAATGAGAGGAACATATAACTCTTCTTTGAACTCCACATCAGGGATGAGATTCTCTCTTCTTGGTGCATTTTATGCAACCTTCTTTCCCTTGGCTTGTGATCTTGGTGAAGATGTCATTGATTTTTTAAAGAATTGATGAAAATTTGGAAAAAAGTTGAGGAGGAAGACTGGAAATTTTGATGGTATTGAGATATTAGAGAGAATGTACGAGATTAAAGTTGAATTAGGAACAATTTGGTTCAAAATGTGACCTTAAATATCCAAAATGGTGAGGATATAGCCGTTGCAGGTGGCCAACCGTAATGTTGGTTACATTACCGTTGCCCCAATGGTTGAATTCAACATTTATTAGAATTCAAAAATAGAGTTGTTGAGTCAACTAGTCATTTAGCAACGGCTAGTTTGACACATGTCCCTACTATTCACGGATAATTCCTCTTGGGTTCAAATTTTCATTGTCTTCTTCACTACTCCGTACATTGTGTTTCGGTTTATGCTTTACCAATGCGGTCCATCAATGTTGTCTGCATTACATTGCAATTTTTCTAAATGAACCTCTAGCATAAATAAATAAATGGAAGAATAAAAACAAGAATAAAACAAAGATAAATAAAACTAAAATGGGGCAAATGTGAGATATATATGATACGTATGGCCCTTGCATTCAATGAGCCTTCATTTAGTGACCAAATATTGGGAGATGCATTCCTTTTGAATATTTCCTCCCCAATAATGCTTAAGTCTATTACCATTCATCGTAAACTTGTTGCCCTTCTAAATGTCATGGATCTAAAATGCTTCATTGTTATGCATGTTGACAACTCTGAATGGTCCTTTCCATTTCGATATGAGTTTCCCCTAGAAAGAACTTTAACCTAGAGTTGTAGGGAAGAACTTGTTGTCCTATGATGAATGTCCTAGGCATTATCTTTTTATCGTGTCATTTCTTCATCTTCTCTTTGTACATTTTTTCATTTTAATAGGTCATTTGCCTATGCTATTCTAACTATAGAAGTTGTTCTTTTCTACTCGCCCAAACTGCCTCCAAATTCAAATTTAGCTTTTTAAGTGATCTATACCGTTTATATTCAAATTTTAATGGGAGATGGCAAGCCTTTCCAAATACTAGTCTATATAGGGACATGCCTAGAGGAGTTTTATATGCAGTCCTTTATGCTGAAAGGGCATCCTCTAGTGTGGTGGACCAATCTTCTTTGGAGGTCCTACTACATTTTCTAATATCCCTTTGATTTCTCTATTTGTGATCTCAACTTGATCATTTGTCTAGGGATGGTAGGGTGTTGCAATACGATGTTTAATGTTATACCTGTGCAATACACTAGCCATTGCCTAATTGATAAAATGTGAAACTTCATCACTTATTCTAGTTATAGGTGTTTCAAAGCGTGTAAATATGTACTTATAAAAGAACCTTCTAACAGTCATTGCATCATTTAATAGAGTACCAGTGGCTTCCACCCATTTAGACATGTAATCAATTGCTACAAAGATATACAAATTGCCATAGGAAGAAGGTAATTGACCCATGAAATCAATGCCCCACACATGGAAGAGTTCAACTTCCAGTATGGAATTCAATTGTATATCATTTTGTTTACCAATATTCCTCTTTCTCTAACACTCGTTGCATCTCTAAACAAACTGATGAACGTCTTTAAATATACTTGGCTAAAATAACCCTGATTGAAATTTTTTTGCTGTCGTTCTTGCTCGATCAAAATGACCTCCATAAGGTGAAGTATGTCGTGCTATGAGTATATCTCTCATTTCATCTTCTCCTAAACATCTTCGTATTATCCCACAATTGCATAACTTTAATAAATATGGTTCATCCCAAAAATAGTCTTTAGATTCATGATAAAAATGTTTAACTTGATTCCTTGGCAAATCAGATGGTTTTATACCACTACATACATAGTTTTCTATGTTAGCAAACAATGATATTTCAATGACATCGAGCTTTAACAATTGCTCATCAAGAAAACTATCAGTATGTCAATGTCAGATGCATTGTTTTCGGAGCTTTAGACGTGATAAATGATCACCAACCAGGTTTTCACATCCGTTCTTATCCTTTATTTGGATGTCAAATTCTTGAAGCAATAAAATCCATGATTAACCTAGGCTTGGCATCCAATTTGGTCATAAGATATTTGATTATTGCATGGACTATAAAAATAATTATTTTAGATAAACTAAATAAGATCTAAATTTCTCCAACACGAACACCACTGCCAACTGTTTCTTCTCTATGGTGGTGTAATAAATTTGACCTTGTTCAATGTCTTGCTTGCATACTAAATATAATGAATCAACTTTTCCTTTCTTTACCCTAAAATTGACACTGCCGCATAATAACTCGCATCACACATAAGCTTAAAGGGTGTTGTCCAATCGGGTAGAATTTTGAGGGATGCAGTTATAAGAGCTTTTTTCAAGATATTGGATGTTGTTAAGTATTCTTCAAAAAAGACAAAAAGGTTAGTTGACATGAAGAAGTTCGCATAGCGGTTTGGAGATTTTAGAAAAATCCTTTATGAAACATCTATAAAATTTAGTAAGACAATGTGAGTTTCTTCAGATCTTTGTAGCACTAGTCCTAGGTTTGTCAAGCAATTATTAAGCAATTATCAAATATTATGAAATCATCCATAAAAACTTCTAGAGAATATTGCCATCATACACCTTTGAAATTTGGCTGGAGCATTGCAAAGTCAGAATGGCATTCTTCTAAAAACAAGGGTATGCATTTGACAGAGCTTCATATTTGAGGTCAACCAATCTAAGACTACTCCAAGCTAAGTGTTAGAGTCATGCAATATGCTCTGACGACCCACGTCCTGATAAGCCGTGATGTGACCGAGGAGGACGCTACATCATTCATCACACCAAGTAGAGTGTTGATCAGTATCAGTTGGATGCATCAGACAGCAAGTCACGATGGTGTAAAGGTGTCAGTGTCAAGGCTTAGTGGGGGCACGAAGGGGCCTCGAGCCATTCCAACGAAGTCAAGGCTCGAGATGGAGTTTTGACAAGCGGCTCTGGAGTTAAGTTCGTATGAAGCTAAGATGTAAGCTCACCAAGTTTGATGTCAATCGGACATTGGACGGACGCTCCACGCTGGTGTTGATTTCTCGCCAAAAAGACATGCATGGGTGAAAGACTGAAAATGGTCCAGAATGTACTATAGGGGGAAGCATGGTGTCACCTCTCCACCACCCCTGGGCCCTGTGGCCTAAGTGAGCGACCCTGTGGCACATGAGTGTGTCATGGTGTGGGCGAGCGCTTGCAAGATGAGTGTCTTGGGTGTCTTCTTCGGGAATGGAAATCTGGGGACAGTGTCGGACGGCACGGGTGCGCCGACATTATGCCCTAGCCTTCGGGATAGAGGCTTGCCACGATATCTGAGGGGCGTACCGCCATGTCATGTTGGAATCCCGTTGGCTGAATGGATGCGTGTGCATTTAAGCGTAAACCAAGTTATTTGCGCTGCGTATTCGATGGATGCTTAGTCGAGGCCTGGTGAACCTCGCTTGACGACCTGACATGTCATAAAGTATGGGCGATCCAAGTTTGGGGCTTGAGTTCCCCTCTTAGGCTGGCCATGACGTATGGGCAATCATGGCGCCGCACGAGTCGAAGAGTGCGACCGTGACACTGAGTGTGCTCCGTTGTAATCTCCTATTTTGGAACTCTAGTGGAATATTTCTTGTCGTCTTCGCCCGTGGATGTAGGCTTCGTCCGAACCACGTAAGATTTTTGTGTTATTGTTTTTCTCTTTACTCCATTTATTTTATATTTGTCATTGTCTAGTTTATTCCGCTGCATCGTTATCAAGTGGTATATGTTTGATCTAGTAATTATTTGTT
>JBBMEG010019246.1:10325-27235 GCA_037832605.1 Cyclanthera cordifolia | reverse complement strand
TTGATTTCTTCAATATTAACTTCATAATAAATATCATTTTCTAATTTAGAGAGTCGCTGCTGGACATGATTCCATTGATCACGTCGATGTGTTCACTACATTTCGTTACAATAATGTTAATGGTGAATGGATTAACGACGAGGCGAGAGAGAGATACATAAGTTATGCACTTAATTATTAAGTTAAAGTAATTTTATTTCAGGGACACCATTAACATAAAATTACTTCTTTATTATGTAGGAAAAGATAGATGGATTAAGAGAATCATTCATTGCAGACGGCATAAGAGGCACGGCGTACCAAGAAAGGATGAACGCGGCACTAGAGGCTATGCAGAGGATGCTCGGCGGTGGGGGAGGGGGCAATGTCGGACCATCTCAGTGAAAGGTACAAAAAAACATGAACTTAACTTAATTTTTTTTCACATAAGTCTTAAGAATGATGGCTATCCTGCAGCAAAGTTAGTCATCATTCGAACATCGTTCATTTGTATTATGTGTCGTGTCGTGGCTATCCTGCAGCAAAGATAGCCATAACTTGAAATGAATTGAACTTTTATTTACAGGTATTATTTTCGGTAACATGAAATTACGCCGTTATGTTGCCCAATTTTCTTTACAAGAATTCCTTAAGTTTTTTCAAACTCTAATTCAATTTTTTGTTTATTGCAGACATACGATGAGTTCATCGGATTAGCACGAGGAAATACCCGTTCAACGTCTAGGGATAGGTCTTTCTCTTTACGTTAGTGTCGTTATTTATTTTCCTTTATGTTATTAACATTAAATAAACATTTTTTTTTATGTAATGAATTCGAATATTTCATTTTCGTTATTAATATCTTAGAATTTTTTTCATAATTTCAATGTTTTCCTGACTCAAACATTGAAATTAAAGTCATAAATAATAAATATTCAGCAATTAAAATCCATTTAAATATTAATTTTAAAAAAAATAGAGAGCAAAGGCGACAGAGGATATTTATGTCGCCGTTGCCAACCAAATGCGACGGAACAAGGGCTCCGTCGCATTTGAATTGAAGAATAATGCTCTGTCGCTGCTGGTAGCCAAAGGCAACGAAATAAAATCTCCGTCGTCGTTGCCAAATCCGACGAAGCCAAGTCTTCTTTGCCTTTGGCAACGTCGACAGAGCTAATGCGACAAATGGAATAGGAAAATGCGACGGTTCTTTTTCTGTCGCCGAAGCCAAAGGCAACGAAATTTTGTACCTTCAACGACAGAAGTCTCCGTCGCCGAAGGGTTAATTTCTTGTAGTGAGTTTCACCTAGTTTTCCACCTCATTCCTTCGAATTCTAGTGACATCTTCTTTGGTCGATAGAACTTAAATTGATTTCATAGGGTTGTGTTTGTTTTGGTTGGCTTCTTCTGCTTCTTCTCAAAGAGAATGTATGTGGGTTTGTTTTTGGTTTGGCCGTAAGGCTTGCGCACATCTGTTGGTCGAAGTTTGAAGTGCAAATGGCAAGGGGTGGTCGAGCGGCTTAAAGGGCGTTCGGATTTGAATTTGTGAAATCTCTTCCATTTTTGTTTCACCGTGAATGCTTATTACCTTATTGAAGTTGTTTTGCTGAATTCAATTAGTAATAGAAGCTTTATTGTAGGTTTGATGGTTATAAACCCTTCTTGATTTTCAGTGTGCTTCTGTTGTCCACCAAGAAAAGCCAATTGGTAAGTTTTAAACTTGGATTACGCAAGTCGTGGGCACCAAATTGAAGGAAAACTTCTTGTTGAGTGAAAGATTGCGACATCGGCGAAGTATGTTGCTTCTGCTAGTAATTGTTTCTGTTTGTTAGTCGTTAATTGTTGATTATGAAACGAGGTTGATTGAGATTTATCCAAGCTGGTGAATTCTTGAATGTTTATCAATAGTTAGAGTTGAAGCAAAAAAAAAGAGCTGCAAGTTGTTTAGCTTCGGGTGCAGCTTATGTTTCGGAATGGGATTTCCAAACTCAGTTTATTCTACCAACTTTGTTGACTAAGTTTGAGTTTTGGGTTGAAGGTTTTGAATGTCTAGAAGGGTACGGTGGTTGCTGGTTAAAGTTAAAGTTCGTTTGAGTGCTCTGGAAATCGAGTGCCTAGGAAGGGCAAGGATACTTGTACCTAAGGAAGGGTGCCTAAGGTTAGGTGTAATTAGTTTTGTTGCATTTGTTGCTTAAGTGGTTCGTTGATCGAATTCCGACTTTTTACGTCGAAAGCATAAGCCGAGCTAAAGCTTCATGGGGTTTGCTAAGCGCTTAGCTTTTAGGTTAGTGTCAGTGCTAGCAAGTTTGAGTTGAGTTTTCCCTCGAACTCTTTTATGTGGTTTACTCTTTAAGTGTTGCTTTATTGATGTTTCTTTCATTGTAGGTTTAGAGGCATATTTGGAGGGCTCGCTTTGGTCTGGAGCTTTGTTTGATCGATTCTAATTAAGCCAAGCGTGAGGAACTTTTTTCGAATTTTGTTTAATGCACAAATCTAGACTTATCCTATGATAATCGTATGTTGAATATGCTCTAGGTTGTGATGCATGCCTATATCTTGAATGTCATGGTTGGAATTGCATAACATGTATGTATGTTGCTAGATCCTAAAACTTGTTGCATGTCTTCTTGTTGTTTTCATTGGCACTGTATCATGTAGTATGTATGCTGGATAGCTTCGAGAAAGCCTATTGTTTGTTTATCTTGATTGTGTCATTGGTAATTGCAACGATGTCTTGAATGTGTACTTGAATAGGTCTTGGAGGGTATTGTATGTTATCTTGCATGGTCATGTCTGAAACCCGTCTTTGGCACATTCTTGCTTAGTTATGCGTAAAATCATGTTATTGAACGTTTAGCTAAATTTCTGAATGCATTTATATGCATGAACTGTACTCTAGTCCCTAAATAGGCAATGAACGGTAAACTTGGATGCTTGTGTGTCTGATGCACGTTTGCATGGTTTATATACTATGGCTTGGGTGCTAAATGATCTTGAAACACGACTATATAGGTTCATGGTTTAACTCGTCATGGGTTCATGGCATGCATGAGGCTTTCTTATGTGAATTGAGTCACATTTTCCTTTATAGAGTGAGCATACAGGCCAGAAGGCCTACGCATGTCTCCTCTCCGTCATAGGGTGGTTGCAATAGATCATAGGGTCTATTGTTGCGTGACACGTCAGAGGACAACCCATAAGGGTGTAGGGTTGGATACAGCCAACGTCCTCGGACAGATAGAGGTTTCTTACTAAGTTGTCATAAATTCACCTTTCGTTTTATGTTGGGTTGTGGATTCAAACCAAAGTTGCAAGTGCGCACCAGGCTGGCTGACCGAGGCAGTTGGGGATAGACCGCGGGGATGCGTCTGTTGCGTCTAGTCTTTTATGTCGCTTGTTTATAGTCTTATTGCATTTCTTCCTGCACGAATTGTTGTAATAACTTAGCAGTTTAACTATTTAGCTTTGAAACCCAGATCTCAAGATCCATGTTTTTAATTATTTAACTGCTTAGATAGTATTCTGGAAAATGATTTGATTGAACTTGCAGGGTCGTTTTAAATGCTTTTCGAAATATCTAGGAATGTTATACACGATTTGCAGATATAAGTTTTCCATACTTTAGGGGGAAACTCTGCCGAAATTTTGTTTACAATTTTCATGCATTAGTAACCTCCATAGTATAAACTTACGGTTATGCACGGGTTGTTACACTTAATTTGCCTACAATTTATTAATTAATAACATGAACTAATATTTATTGGGACTAAATTTTATTTTTTTAAATTATAGAGACTAAATTTTATATTTCTCCAAATCATAAAAATTAATGTTTAGTTTTTTTTTTAAAAGGAGAAATATAAATTTTTACATGATAGACACTAAACATTTCACTTTCTTCGAGGGAATAAATTTATGATTTACCAAAAATACATTTTATTCTTTCAGATTGAAGTTATCAGTTTATTACTTGGTCAATGGAAGAACATTATATCCAAATTTATGCGGTAAAATATCATTTTGATAGTATATTTTAAATTATGTTTTATTTTCATTTATAAATTTTAAAATATTTCATTTTAATTTATGCACTTTTATAAATTACCGTTGATTTTGTATTTACTATTAGTAAAATATAACTCTTGGTTTTCAAGAAAAATTTTGCCGTGCCTAAAGTAATGAGTTCAATTTATGATGTTCATCTATCTCTAAATTAATTTTTTATTGATTTTCTTGACATCTAAATATGGTAGGTCACTCGATACGTCATTGTGACAATAGTCGAGATGCACGCATGCTAACTCCGATAATCACAAAAAAAAAAAAAAAAAAAAAAAAAAAAAAATCTTTGTTTCGTAAATTATAAAAATAAATTCACATTTTCTCTTTCTTTAATTAAAATAAACTTCAATTTTATAGGATGTCTTCAAATATTAAAATTAACTTTAAATTTATCATATAATCTAATTTTAATTCTTTTTAAAAGTTTAAAAATGGAATAAATCCTAAAATTAGATGTCTAAATAGTATTTGAACATATTCAATCAATCTATTTCTCTCTTATTTCTATGACTATAAAATTGGCAGCTGAAACAACGAGAGTGCGCAAGAGAAAAATATTGATTCAAAGATGACTCATACATGTCCTTCTACTCCAAGTATGTTTTTTTTCCTTCAGTCTTTTTTTTTTTTTTTAATTTTTTCAAACATCTAGGTTTGATATTATTTATGGGCAATTTCATTTTTATCGGTTTTGCGTCGAACTGATAATCGAACCAATAATCTCGATTTTTCAATAACTAGATCAAAATCCATGTTCAACAAAGAATGAAACCATTGCTTTGTTTTTTTTATTTAAAGTTTTCAATTTCGAATCCAATAAAAGTTTTGGTTTATTTTTCAAACTTTTTTAATCTCATTTTTTATTTGATTTTTAATTTAAATTACAAGAATTTTTATTTTACTAACTAAAAACTAGATTTTCCATAAATATTACAATGTCTTTCATGTTTTTACTTCATATTTCACATTTTAAATATATATATATATATATATATATCTTAGTATCTATATATTTGATTAAGTTCGATTTCTTGTTGGTTTTCCATCAAGAACCGAAATCGAACCAATATATTTCGATTTTCGAAAATATCAAACCAGATGATTTAATATTATTCTAAAAAACCGAACAGTTTAGTTTCGTGGGATTTTTATTTTTTATTTTCGGTCCTAGATATTAACATTATATATATTTTTTTACTTGTGAAAATAGAAAAACATGAATGGCCAGAGCTGGTATTTACTCCTGTTTCAACAGCAAAGAACCTCATCGAGTCAGAGAATCCTAATTTGCATGTTGTTCCAAGGTTATCCCGAAATTTTGAAACTTTAGAATACGCATTCAATCGAGTTCGACTTTATCATAATATGAACGATATTGTGATTAGTGTTCCAAAAATAGGATGAAATTATAATCTGAATATCTCTATGTTTGAGACAATATAATACTATGATAATAAATAAAGTTTTAATCTATGTCTACCACTCTTTTTTTTTCTTTTTTTTTATGTGATTGTCGGGACTAGGTTAAGGCACGTTATAACTAAGTGCAAAAAATATTGAACTTGATCTACCACTATGTATTAAATTCTATCACGTTACAATTTAATGAATTTGTATTTTTATGTGAAATATTTTTTGTTTTTTAATTTTATAACAATTGAGATTTGGTGACTCGAACTCGTGATCTTTGAATATACGCTTCATGTTTGACATTTCATGGGAAAGATTGTTGGCTTCTTGCAGATAAAAATATGCATCTAGCCATGATTTTAATTATTGGTTAAATAATAAATTTTACTCTTGCTGGCTTGAAAAAAAGGTAAAATTTAATCTTGAGTACATTATAATTTTAGAAAGAAAAATTAAAGTTTAATTTCTATACTTTGGAAAAAAAAAAAAAAGAATATAATCCTAATAAAGAATATTTAAATGCTTGATAGGAATTGATTTAGTTTTGAACTTGCACAATCTAATTTCTTTTATAATATACACAACCAGCAACTACCTTATTATTAAATATTATAATGTGATTTGGGTTATATTCTACTAAGATTTTGAGTACATTTCTTGGACCCAATCATAAGAGATAATTTGTTCTCTCTTAATCTGACTGTGAGATTGTTTGATTATTGAAGTTGGCTATTGAAATTTGTTTTCTATTGTAAGTGATATTAGATAAAGTAGACATTCTAGTCAAAATTAATTAGTGATAAGAGAGGATTAGTTCATTAATCTTATAAATTCTTCGGAGGTCTTTTTAATTTCTAATGTGGGACCTTAAGATGATATTCTTTTTGGGTCCACCAATCTTGAATAACATCTCCCAATTTCATTTAGACTAAATGATCAAACATGCTCCTATGCTTTGGGGTTTTTTTTTTAAACTTTTTAAAGTTAATGGGTATTTCTGAAACCAAACTTTAATTGTTTCCATTCAAATTTAATGACTGGAGTATTTCCAAATCATTTTGTAAAGTTGAGAGGTATTTTTGAAAAATTTCAAAGTTTAGGGACAATGTTAAAAAAAAACCCAAAAGTATAAGTGTATGTTTGATAATTTAGCGTTTAATTTATATTTAACGGAACTCGTCTGAATTTAATTAATGAACTATAATTCCATATTGACTACAAAATAGAAAAGTAAATATTGTGTACTTTATTCATCAGAGAATTGTGAATATCTAGAACATGTACAAGAATAGTCGGTTAGTATCACAATACAAAATGTCAAAGCAAGCATAACTTAACTTAGTTCGCACCAGTGATATATTAGCATCCACTCAATTAATGGTTTGAGTCTCATAAAGGATGATAACTCTACCCAAATCTTCATATTGATATGATGTTATCCACTTCATACACCCTCATGACTTTGTCTTTGGTTTCACCTAAAATGTCTCGTATTAATGGAGATGATTATCCCCCTTATAAACCCATGATCTACCCGTCTTCTAACCACTGTGGGATACTTTGTTTGCATCCCAAGTATGGGTTGTACAACAGAGTTAATGACATAATTTTCATCAAATGTTACATTACGACTGTGTATAAGTCTGTTCTCTGAAGGAGACCATATTCTATACCCTTTAACTCCACTCCCATAACCTATAAAAACACCATTTTTTGCTCTTGGTTCTAATTTGCCTTCATTAACATGATAATAAACATTACAGCAAAAAACTTTCAACACAAAGTAATCTACAGGCTTATCAAACCGTACTTCATATGGTATTATATAGTCAATACCTATGTATGGCCCACGGTTGATTAGATGGTACGATGTATTCACTACTTCTGCCAAAAATCTTCCACCTAACCCAGCATCTGAGAGCATGCATCTTGCTCTCTCAAGTAATTTCCGATTCATACGTTCTGCTACCTCATTCTGCTAAGGTGTGTGCCTTATAGTATGATGACGAACAACCCATTCATCTTTGCAGTATTCATTAAACTAATAACTGCAAAACTCAAGGTCATTATCAATACAAAGCCTCTTGATCTTCTTCCTGTCTAATTTTCCACCATAACCTTCCAATTCTTGAATGCTACACCTTTATGCTTCATCATAAATTATATACAAGTCAATAAGCGATAAAATATACCTGAACCAGCAACCTTGTGACGGTCTTTTCTAGTTAGAAGAGCATTCTTTACTTCCTCTGGAGACAACATATCCTTACAAGCAATAAATGAATCAACAAAATTCTCATATGGCAACAGTAAAGAAATCAATAGAATCAAAGAAGCATCATCATCATCTATCTTAACTTCAATATTACGTAGATCCATTAATATTGTGTTTAACCTATCTAGATGATCTTTAAGAAGCATACCTTCAGTCATACGAAGGTTGAATAAACGTAGCTTCAAAAGAAACTTCTTGGTTAAAGACTTCGTCATGTAGAGATTCTCGAGCTTCAACCACAAACTAACAGCCTTCCCTTCATCAGCGACCTCGGCCATGACATTATCCGTGAGATACAACATGATTGTCAAATGAGCCTGCTTCTCCAGACTCGATAACTCGTTGTGATCATTGTCTACATTTTGATCCTTCCATTTGGCAGTGAGAGGCTTCCATAATCTCTGTTGCTTTAACAAGGCTCGCATCTTGATCAGCCATAAGCCAAAATTGTTCCCTTCGGTGAATTTTCCAACTTTCACATTGAAGGCGGACATCTTCAATTTAATTACTGAAAATAATTGCAAAAAAATAAGCCCTATCGAAAAATAGGCTCTTATACCAGATTGTTATGAAAAAGAACATTAATCATAAAAAACGTAGAAGAGAAAACACATAGATTTGAGTGGTTTACTAACTGTGTTTTAGCTACGTCCACGTACAGAGGAGAGAAACCGTTTTACTGAGAAGATAAGAATAAAAAATGTTGATCAAATTGGAGTTAGTGTTTTAAAAGAGTTTATATAGACACTCTCATAAAATCCTAATACATATAGGGTGAAATTACATAAATGCTCACATACTTAAACAGTTCAAGACATATCCCAACAATATATATATATATATCATAATAGAAAATCTAAAAAATCTTAAGTGAGATCATATCATGATATTGGTTGAGATTTGATATTTCTAAATAAGTTTGAAATTGATTTCAAATTATGTGCGATTCTGTGGACTTCATATAGAACTTTTTATTGAATCGAAATTTGGTATATGATAATTAGAACTTGTCCGTCTTTCAACTATTTTGAATTTTGAGACAATTTTAGAAATCTGTACATGTTCTCTTCCTAGTGTGAGTAGTGTACTAGTGAAGCATTCAAATAAGGGCAAGTCGATGAATTATGAGTTTGAGTTGCTTGGCAGTGATTTGAACACTACATTCTTTTTCTACATTAAGAGGGTCTTCTTGTTTATGGGTATTATCCCTCACAAGTGACAAGATGTTTGTACCAAATCAGATAGTAATGCTCAGCTTTTTAAAGAAGAACTAGCTAAGAATATTTGTGGAAAATTTTGCTCATTGCAAGATTATTGACTGCGGATGGTTCTTTAAGATTAGGTCTTGTATTAAGCATTATGATTATCCTCGTTTTGATGCAAGTCGATTGGTTGTTAGAGGTTACATACAATAAGATGGGATATACTACACTAAAGTTCTTTCTATAGTTGTATTCTTACATGAAACCTTATAGGAGAATGTTTATGGCCTTAAATTATTTTGATCATAGAATTTATTTCATGATAGTTCATATTATCATAAAACTGTAATACAAGAATTTAGAAAAAAATGTCATGTTATATCTTTTATGACATTAAATAAAATATCATAAAATATATTTCATGACTATTTAAAACAGCCCTAAAAGAATTTTCATGATATTTAATAATTTTCATTAATCAATAAGAAGTAGAGTTTATGCAATCTATTTATCACAATTTATAATTGTCATAAATCATAGAATTTTCTTTACCATTTTAAATCGTCATGAAGTTAGGCTATTTTTCAAAATTAATCAAAATAAAGTTGTCATTGTTTACATTTCATGAAAATTGTGATTGTAATGATTTATATTTCATGATAGTTTAAAATTATCGTAAATAATATATCATGACGATTATTTTTATTTCATAATAGTTTAAAAATGTCATGAAAATAGTTCATATTTGTTATAAAAGATTATCATGACAATTTATTTTCATTTCATAATAGTTCAAAATTGTCATAGAAGAAATCATGACAACTTATTTTCATTTTCTGAATATACAAAATTGTCATCGAAGATATATCATGACAATTTATTTCCATTTTTTTATAGTTCAAAATGGTCATAGAAGATTTATAATGATTATTAATTTTCATTTCATGATAGTTCAAAATGATCACAAAAAATATATGACTATTTATTTTCATTTATGATAGTTCAAAATTATCATAGAAAATATATCATGACAAATTATCTTCATTTTGTGATAGTTCGAAATTAACATAGAAAGTATATCATGACCATTTATTATCATTTCATGATAATTTAAAAGTGTCATAAAAGGCATATCATGACAATTTATTTAATAACAAAACTTAAAATGCTTCACTTTTTTTTTTCATTCTCACTATGCCTGTCAATCCAATTTGTGACGACATTTAAACATTATTTCTAAAACAATATTTAAGAACTAAACTTCGTAGGCAACATCCAAAGAAAAAAGAAAAATAGTACTCTGCAATTAAAGGGAATACAATCTTAACCAAATAAACTTCCATATCCCTTATGAATACACCTAAATTATTTGCACATTCATCTTCTAACCTTAGCTCTAAGGTGCTAGTGGATCTAATTAATACACATTTGACACTAGATGAACATTGTAACTGTTCTTTTGTGGGTGTCTGCATATATAACAAGTACTTAATATCCAAGAGTTAATATATATTAAACTAGTAGAAGAGTCGTACTTGAAATACATACTGACTTACAAAGCCACATTACCGACCTTTAAATATTTTTCTTATTTACTAGACCATTCTTCACTTTAAGGCAATCAACATAAACCTACGCTGACAAAAATGATTGTAGACTGAGGTTAATTTCTCACGAGTTTTCTTGACAACAAAGTGTGCAAGGTGAGTCAGTTTGTCCCATGAGAATAGTCGAGTATACAGAAGGCTAGCAATCATGAATTAAAAAAGATAAAAGAAATCATACAACAAATCTATGGAGTAGACATGATGGCATGGGCTGAATTGGATTAATAATGATATGGATTACATTATTCTGTAAGAGAAAGAGAGCTAAGAAAATTTCTGGCAAGCTGATACAACTTAATGGTTGAATTGCATCACATGGCTTAGTTCACTTTTACAGTATACAATGATGAAGAAAATTGTAATGTTGAAAAATTGAGGCACTTGCAAATACAATACATGATGGCTATTGAATGAAGAATATGATGTCAACAATTTTTAAACACTGTTACCAGAAAGCAACAACTTTTAACCCTGTAAATTTTTAAACCTATAAAAATAGTTATTGAACGGGGTAAACTTAATTATATCAACAATTTTCCCTTCACTTGTAGATTTATAAATTAGAGAAATCGTGAAATTCAATTTTAGTTGGGCTGTAAAACGATTTGGCAGAAACTCGAACTCAAATCTCTTGTACCGATACCATGTTAAATTATGTTAAACTATCGATCAATCCAAAAGCTTAAGCTCATGGGTCGATGTAAACTTAATTATATCAACAAACATATAATTATCTAATCTTATTCTCTTAAAAAAATAAAAATAGTTCTTAGTCAAGCTGTTAAATTAACCAGAGAGGTTGCTGCTATCAATAAGTAAGAACTCAAAGAAGCAAACTACTAAAGAACAAAACGTAAACTGCAAAATTTTGTGGTCTTATGCCACAGGAGAAAATCATTACCTCCATTTCTTGCCTCGGTACTTCTTTTTTTCTGGCTTCTGATCTAGCACTTCGAGTTTGAGCCAAAAATATGCATGATAAGTCAAACTCCCAAACAACAAATATAAACAGCAAATAAGCCAAATCTATGAGTACCATTGCTATCAACAGCTTTGCAACCTTCTAAACCCTTCATTCCAAACAAACCCATCTCTTCGACTTGAATGTACCGAGCCAAATATGTTGGTGGTTAGCATAAATTTTAGCACCCATTTTAGTTCTGAGAAAAATAAAAGACACCAATTACTACTTCCCATGAATTTTGCCCCCCTTTCCTATCATCCCCGAACATCACCCGCATCAAGAGAATAATGACTACAACATTTGTACCCTCAAGCTCTATCAAAACTTTAGAACCTTAAGACTTACCTCTCACAATCATTGTACTCCAATCGTGTAGGGGCAAGGCCATTCGCAGCGCGACAGAGACGGCGAGGAAAGAGCGGTTTCCGCGACGTAGGAGCCTTAGGGACGGCCATTGCGATGGCTGGATGAAAACGCGAACAGAAATCATGCAGGGGCAAGTTCATTTGCAGCGACGACGGAGAAGCGAAGGCAAGGAAGCTAAGGGGCGGCACAACCTTTGAATCGATAGGAGAGATAGATTTCACTTTGCTCTGCTTGCTGGTTTCGCGAGCGACAAAACCAAAGAAACCTTTCTTTCTCAATTGTAGAGGGTATTACAACTCTCAAACAAATGAGAATTGAATATCAATTTTACCGTTGAATTGGATTAGTATCAACCTTTATCGACTTTGTACTCGATCAATCATGACCTTCATGGTTTGCGGCCCCTTAGGGGTGTTCATCTTCGTTATAACTTCTGGCCGTTATAAACAGATCAACTTGTCACTTGGACTCGGTGACTCTTAGGGGAGCCCTAATCTCCACGACTTTTTCCCTTTAGGGGTTGTTCACCTTCGGCGTAACTCTTGGCCGTTATCAGCGGATCTAGTCGTCACTTGGACTCGGTCAACTTCTAGGGGAGTCCTAGAGGGTGTTCACCTTCTTTGACCAACTCCGAGAGGGTCGAGGCTGCAAGGGCCGACCCCTAGGGGGTCGAGGCCTTCCTTGGCCAACCCCCAGGGTTCTTGGCCGGTCCTCGGGGGAACGGCTTGGTCGACCTCTAAGAGGTTAAAATAGACTTGGCCGACCCCCCAGGGTTGCGGCCTCTTTTGGTCGACCATTGGCCGACCCTCAAAGGGTCGACATGGGCTAGGTCAACCCCTAGGGGGCTGGAATGGACTTGGCCGACCCTTGGAGGGTCGGCATGGGCTTGGCGGATCCCCTGGGGGTTATGGCGTCCCTTAGCCGACCTCTAGGGTCTTCTGACATCCTTTAGCCGACCCCGGAGACTCCTGACATTCTTTGACCAATCCTCGGGCTGGTGCTGGCCTTGCTCGAGTGTACCGAGATATTTTAGCCTATAACAGTATTTAACTTCTATTTAGTATTTTTAATTATGGGTGTACATGGTTCGGGTTGGGTCAGGTTAAGGAAAATTTTAAGACCAATCATAAGTTTTGGATTTATCAATCTTCAACCTGTCCAACCCTATGCATTAAAAGCAATCCAATCCAAACCGACCCTACCATATATTTTCGGGTTGAGTTGGGTTGAGTTCACCTGTTGGGTTAATCTTCTTCCTCTTCTATAAAATAACTATATTCATGTCTTATAAATATATAACAAATGAATAAAAGATGATATTATAACTTGTACTTAAATTATATATTTTCTTAATGCATGTAATTTATTAATATAATGTTAAAAACATATATTATTCATTTATTTAATTATCTTCTCTCACACACATGTACATGCATATACTATTCCTTAGTTCGGGTTAGGTTGATTATAATAATAAAAAAAAACTTTAAATTACATGGTAATATTTAAGGTCGTTTAATTCTAAAACAGCATCTTAATTCTCATGGTGCTCATTTTTCCAATTATGAAGCATAGCTAGGTGATCCTACTCACATTGACCTAGTGCCCACGTGATTTGGCCAATAGTGGGCCAAGATTTTTTTTTTTTTTTTTTTTTTGAAGAAATATTGAATGGTGATGTAGGTGGGGGTTTTCGAGGAATACAAATAACCTCTTTATTATATTTTAAAATTTAAGTCCTTTCCCTCCGAGAATGAGATTTACCCGTGCCGATGTTCATACTAGGATATTTTCGAGCTTTCTACTTCTTCAAGCTATTCCACCGAAAGGGAAGGACTTCAAAGGAAAGGAATTTCGGAATGAAAACCGCGAAGAATGGGAGGGAAAATGAAAGCTTTAGGAACAAATTTTAGAGGGAAAGAGTTTTAGGGCTCAAAAACTTGGTATTTGCACCATGTCCTTCACTTTTTAATTAATCTCTTAAGAACATAAAATAATTTTTTTTTCTTGGACAAAAATACATTCAAGTTCTAATGTAAGTCAAAAAATATTAATATTGAAAAAAGTTTTGAATTTTAAAAATCACCCGTGACAATTATTTAAATGTCATAATTTATATGTAAAACCTTTTAGGATAATTATTAAAATGTCATATTTCAATATCTTATAATTTTCTATAATTAAAAATTAATAATTAGTTTAGAATTTCAAATATTTTTCAAAATAATATTATTTATAAATTGTCATAATCTAATAAAAACTTTAAATATCATCATTTAAAGGTAAAAATTTATGTGACAATCAGATAATTTTTTTTTTAGTACAAATTAGGGGAAGGAGACAATACCTATTTCAAAGATCAAAACTGTGATGTTGATGCTAAATTAGATTAACACCAAACAATGAAACCAATACGTTACTGACCCTTTTGGTTTCTATTACAATTATTAAAATCTCAATAATTGTCACAATTTGTTTGTAAGATAAAAATCTTCTAGTTTACTAAAGGAACATGACAAGCTTTTCTCATTCTTTTGGTTTATGTAGACGAGATCTTTCTTACCGGTCCAAACTTGACTCTTCTTGATGATTCTAAACGAATGATGCATATACATTTCATGTTAAAAGATCTCGAGAGTGCAAAATATTTTTTAGGCCTTGAGTTTCTCTCGGTCTATTGCTGGTCTGTATATGTCACAACACAAATATGCCCTTCAATTGATTGAAGACCATAGGCTTTTGGTTGCAAAGCATATTGTCCATCCAATGGTTTCAAATAAGAAATTTTAGGTTAAAATTGGTAACTCATTGGACAACATTTTAACTACAGACTATAGAAGGATTGTTGGTCGCTTGCTATACCTACTAATAACTAGGTAAGATATTGCATTTTCTGTTCACCAACTTACTCAGTATGTGTCTAAACCATCAACTGAACATTATACAGTTGTTGATCGATAACGACGATGGATACCCGACGATCGATAACTGGATTTTGTTTTTTATTTTGGGAAACTCCCTAATCTCTTGGAACATAAAGAAGCAACCTACGGTTTCTAGATCCTCGGCAGAAGCAGAGGGCCCTAGGCCAATGTGGTTAGTGAGATAACTTGGATATACTCCTTACTTGCTGATCTGAAAATTGAATCCCCAGCACCAGCTTTAGTGTTTTGCGACAATAGAGCAGCCATAGCCATAGCCACAAACCCGATTTTTCACAAACGTAAAAAACTCATTGAAACAGATTACCATTTTGTCTGTGATAAGATTGATCAAGGAATCACAAAGCTTCTGCCAATCACTTCGAAAAACCAACTAGCCGATATGTTCACAAAAGCTCTACCTTCCTCTACTATCCAAAGTTTCATGGTCAAGATCGAAGTGTCAAATTTTTATACACGTTTCATATTGAAGGGAGAGTAGTAGAACATATCTTAATTAAATAAAATCTATGTATTAGTCTGTATAAATTTAGTACTAATTAGCTGATTTAGGTTATTGGTTAGTTTCTCACAAACAGTCCAATAAATCATCTTCATTTTCTAATAAGAGAAATTTCCACCTAAAAACTTTGTCAACAACTAGGAACAAATTTAAAATTTTAAAATTTTATTAAAATTAAAATTAAAAATAAAAAAATGTAAAGATCGAAATAGAACAAACATTTAAGTGTATGAAGTTAAATGATATTTTAACCAAATTATTCACGAGACATTACCCTCCCAAAACAAAAAATATATATATTGTGATTGAACAAATACATATTAATAGTACGATGTAATAATTATAATATTATTAGAAGTATATAATTTATTTTGAGGTTGTACATTATTACCATTATTTTTTAAAGTTTTTTTTTTAGGAAGAAGGTAAAATGAGAATAAATTAAATATATTTTAATTTATAATAAATGAAAAAATAGAATTGAAAATACATTATTTTATGCGTAATATTGGTTTTTCTGAAGTGACATATTTAATACAATTTTTCAAATATTATATTCGCTCTCTTGCTGTTAAAGATTAAAGTTATCACTTTATCATGGGTCACAACTACAAGCCATTCTTATCAAATTTTATCGGTAACATTTTGTTTATTTTGATTTCTAAATATTAAATTCTTAATATATGTACTTTCAAAAAAAATTTAAAATAGTTTATAATAAGTTTCTTAAGAATTATTAAGAAAAATAATTACCCTAAAAAAAAAAATCATTTTCATTTTTTTTTTTTTGAAGAAAAACAAATATATTAACCAGCAAAAGAAACACACAGTACTATTCCTCAATACCAGAGGCCACTAAGGGGGAGGATCCCCCTCCAAAAAAATGATTCTTCTTCCGCTAACGACGGAAAGAAGCTCCACACCATCGAATGCGCCACCCTATTACACGTTTTAAAACAATGAACAAATTAAATACACATTCCCAAGCGTCGCAGACAGGTGTACTCAATATCCACCACAATATTGCTAAAATAAGAGATATCCCTATCTTTACCCACCACAGTTTTGACCACCCCCAACTCATCAGATTCCACAATCAAAGGAGGAATCCACTACCGAACATTCTTCAAGCTTTTGAGACCTTCTCTAATCGCCACCCCCTCAGGCCCTTTGACAGAACAATTTTTAAACCCAACACTGGTCCCCGCAACAATCGGGATGCCTCTACAATTACGCACAATCCACCCAACATTTTCGTTTTCTAGTTGATAAAGACTAAAGTTATCATTTTATCTATTAACTATTTCATCTTTATTTTATTTTGATTTTTCGATATAAAATATAATTTTCTCTTTTTTTTAGAATATAACAATTCGAGAGGTAGGTTTGAACGCGTGATCTCATAATTGTTTGATGTACACTATTACCCCAAAGTTGCTGCTTTTTTTACTAATATATTCGTTCTCTAATTGACAAGAACTAAAGTCTATCACTTTACCTATGTGGCCAACTTAAGAGTATTCTTATAAAATTTCTGAAGTCAATCACTTTACTTATGTGGCCAATTGAAGAACATTCTTATAAAATTTTATCCATTAAAA
>JBBMEG010019246.1:0-10225 GCA_037832605.1 Cyclanthera cordifolia | reverse complement strand
TATAAAATTTCTGAAGTCAATCACTTTACTTATGTGGCCAATTGAAGAACATTCTTATAAAATTTTATCCATTAAAATACTCATTGGATTTATTTTATTTTATTTTAATTTCTAACTGTTCAATTTTTAACATATATACTTTCGAAAAGCTTAAAATTAGTTTTACAGTAGGTTTTTTTTTTTTTTTTAAATTGGGAAACAGTAGGTTTCATTTTAATTATTCATAAAATATAACATTTAAAAAAATTAAAATAACATTTTTAACTTTTAATTTATCATATTAACTCATTTTAAGTTTTTTTTTTTTTTTTTATTGAAAGTTCAAATCATAAGTTGTGTTCTATGGTTTGAAAAAAGTTAGGGTTTTAGTTGTTTGATTTAAAAATCAGCTCCTATAGTTCGAAAAAATATAAAATTTAATCCATATAGTTTGGAGAAATATAAAATACAGTCTCTATGGTTCGAAAAAATAGAATTTAGTCTCCATTTTTTTACAAAATCTAAAAAATAGTCTATATTATCCATACATCGTAGAAAAATTAAGTACGTAGATGAAATTTTTGATATATGAAATAATGTGTTGGTTTTGTTCAATCAAATATTACTCACTCATACTCTCATCCTAAGTAAATAATTAACTTCTAGGCATTTTATTCACCAACATAGATTATTTTTTAGATTTACCAAAGACTAAATATTAATTTAGATTTACCAAAGGCTATATAAACTAATTCAATTATAGATTTCTCCGTACGACATAAAATCTAGATTTTTATACAATAGAAATTAACTTTTTATAAAGTATATGAATCAAATTTATAATTTATCTTATAACATAGTTTATTTTTTAAAATATTAATTTTTAAACGATAGAAATAAATCGCTATAAATACTGCCGCTGAACCAACAAGAGAGGCAAGAAAAAAAAAAAAAAAAAGATTCAAAGATGGCTGAAATAGTTCCCCCAATTCCAGGTATGTAAACCTTTTATTTTCTTTAGTCTTTTTTTTTTTTTTTTTATTATTATTCTTGGAATAGTATATTATAAATTTGACCTCATGGTTTGAATTAATTAAAGTTTAATTCTAATAGCTAAAAAATTTAGACTTTGTTCTTATGGTTCACGGAAATATAAAAATTATTCTATATTTTTGAGAAATATAAAATTTAATCTAGATAATTAAAAAAAAAAATTAGTCGGTATAGTTTAATAAAATCTAAAAATAGTCCATGTTATTTACTAATTTTAGGTGAATTAAGTATGTAGATGTAAATTATAATGTATGAATGATGGATCTTTTGTCGAATCAATTACTTATCTCATACTCTTATCATTAAACACATAAATAACTACATTTTATGTATTTCTTCACAACAATTGCAAACGACATATAATATATTTTAGATCTTATCAAACTTTTAGATTTCTCCGAACCATAATGACTAAAGTCTAAATTTTAACTATAAAGACAAAATTTTAACTTTATATAAAGCATATGAACCAAATTTATAATTTACCCTTCTTTTACACTCTTATGAGGCGTTTGGATTTTTGAGTTTATGAGACTTAGAGAGAAAGAGGAGAGGAAGAAGAGGAAATTGAGTAATTTGAAAATATTAAGTATTTGTTTGGAGATGAAAGATTGAAAAAACAAATTCGTGTTTAGGATATAGAAATTTAATGAGATACCGGAGAGAAGTTGAAGAAATGTCGAGGAGGAGTTAAAGAGAGATTGTGATGAACTAAAAACAAACGAAGGATTCAACTTGTCCTATACCTT
Organism: Cyclanthera cordifolia; assembly: GCA_037832605.1. Lineage (NCBI taxonomy): Eukaryota > Viridiplantae > Streptophyta > Magnoliopsida > Cucurbitales > Cucurbitaceae > Cyclanthera > Cyclanthera cordifolia. The sequence goes on along the minus strand of JBBMEG010019246.1, from coordinate 8,444 downwards.
TCCTCCAAATCCAAACACAGAGTTTTTGATATAATTAAATTAAATATATTTTTTATTATTGTTGAAAATAGAAAAAACACGATGGCCAGAACTTCTGTACGTTGATGTTTCAACAGCAAAGAACATCATCGAGCGAGAGAATCCTGCATTGCATGTTGTTCCAGTGTTGGTCCGTAGTATTTGGGGTGGGCCATACGTTTTCCTACGAGTTCAACTTCATCATAACATGAACAATATCGTGACTATAGTCCCAACTATTGGTTAAAATAATACCCCTCAATGTCTCTATGTTGGAAACTAATACACTATATATGATATTCAATAAAGTTTTAATCTATGTTTATGTGTGTAATTTTATATGCTAGTTTAGGTGCCATTCAGTTATTTTCACCTGTAAGAAATCAATTATTTCTCGTTAATTATCTCTCAACAAAAGAACAAATATATATAGAGATAAAAACTTTATAAACCCGAAGGGTTTGGATTCTTTTAAACGAAATGACAATCCTACTCAATGTGCTTTGGTGTGCTCGTGGAACATAAGATTAATAGTAAAATATAAATAGTCGACTAATTGTAACAATATAAAACAACGACTTTGGAATTTTCAAATTATGTAGGAGCTCAAAAGTGACCGAAGCGATTGTTCTGTATTCATCTTCGGTAGACAACCTCGTAACAACCGTTTGCTTCTTAGTTTTTAAAGATTCTCCAATAAAAACAGAAAAATCATATCGAGACTGTGCATACAAAGTATACACGACCGAATCTGAATGTACAAAAGCTCGAAGAGTTAGATCTATATATTGTTCGCTTAAAATGAAGTCTTTGACCGAAGATTTTTTAAGATACTTAATCAAGTGATGAAAAGTACACTAGTGAGCCTTGCAAGGATTAGAAACAAATCTCTTTAATTTATTGACAACGTCCATGATATCTTGCCTAGATACACTACATAAGCTTACAAACAAAATGCATGTAAGTGGTTGGATCACATAAGCTGCCATTCATATCCTCATAAAGCGTAATCTCCGATTCCAGGGAAACATAATCGGGTTTAGCACCAATATCAATTATTTCTTCTCTTGGGTTTCTAAAGGAAAATAAGGAAGCATAAATATAGTGATAAATCAAAGCAAAACAAACAAGAATTTTAACGTGGAAAACTTCCTTGAAGTGAAAAGAGAAAAATAAAAATAAACCGAAGTCAAACATTCACTCTAATCAAATAATGAACTACAATAATTTATTTATAGTTATAACTATAGGTATACAACATATAATAACTCCAGATCATAAATTATATCATCAACAAACGTCACTAATCCAAGAGAAATAAAATAGAAAGATCTCACAAACTATTGAATCGAATCACCTATTCACTAGTAGAAATCGGAGAATCGATGTCGGGCACTGACCGACATCTAATATAAACGACGTCGGGCGGGTGCCAGACAACTATTCAGGTGGCATCTTTGTGAATAGATGTTAGGCACAATAGATAGCAGTCAGCCCACCATCTTTAGTGCGCGACATCTTTAGTTGCGCGACATCTTTTGTGCCCGACATCTTTTGTGCCCGACATCCTATATGACCGACTTCTTTTGCGCCAGACATCTTATATGCCCGACATTTTTTGCCCGCTATCTAATATGTCCGACATCTTTTGCCCGACATCTTATATGTCGACATCATTTGCCCGACATCTTTTATGCATGACATCTTTTGTGCATGGCATCTTTGACATTTTTTGTGTGTGACATCTTTTGTGCCTGACATTAGAAAACTCATAATTAAATTTTTAATTTACAAAATGGTATGACCCGTCATGAAATATTTTCAATGACTTCTCATTATTATTTTATGGCTGATATCTTTTATGGCCGACATCTAAAAAAAAAGTTGGCGGGCAACAAGATGTCGGGCTGCCCGCCATCTAAAGTATTATCTTCTATATATATCACAATGCATCATGTTTTTCATCACAAACCATATACTTTAATTAGTAACCCTATATTTATTCTAGATCCATATTAAAGTAATATTTTTTCAATAATAAATATATATGTGCACAAGCTGAATAAAAAAACATAGACCGGATAAAATTAAATTACAAAATATTAAATATAAGTACGATGATAGAGGAATCAAGTTTCATTTTGATTACATGATCCTTAAAATTTTTAGTGGCATGCCTTTAGTCAATGAACTAGTAATCATTAACTTAGTGATAATATGTTCAATAACCACTTTATTATCCTTAACATATTGTCTAATAGCTAAGTATTTAATGTCGATATTTTAATTTGACTACCGCTTTTGTTGTTCTTTGCCATAAATACAACAATTGAATTGACATTCACAATATATTCTTAATAGTCTACAAATAAAATCAACAACTTTTAACCCACAAATAAAACTCTTCAACCATACACCATGCATGTGAGGTAGCTTCAAAACATGATTCAAACACGACATCCTTAGTGGAAGTAGCAATCAAGATATGTTTTGCGCTTCTCTAAGATACAACTCCACAAACAAACATGAACTGTAATCGAATGTTGATTTGCATGAATTGACATAATCAGAAAAGTTGGAATAAGAATAGTCAATCACTTCTAAATTTTCGGTTCGTCTGTACATGAGAACATGTAATCTTTTATTCCTTGAAAGTATATCTCTTTTTCTTTTTTTTTTTCTTTTTTTCTTTTTTTTTTTTTTTTTTTTTGCAGCTTTCTAATGGTCAACACTTGGGCTTCCTTCAAATCTTCTTAACACCCTGACAACAAATGCACTGTCTGGTCTGGTGTAAACCTAAGTATACATCAAACTTCAGACTATTGAAGCATATGGAATGAGTTGTTCTTCGTATCTTTCCATTTGAGCTCATTTTTAGGACATTACATTTATCACTTTTTCCAATGTATGTGACACTCTTGGTGAACAATCTTTCATTCAAAATATTTCTAATGTTTTGTTGATATAAGTCTTGAGACAAACACCAAAATATGTTGAGATTTTTCTCTATGAATCTTAATACCAATGACATAAGATGTTCGCTCATGTTCTTTATTTTAAAAGTTTTTTTTAGAGAAATTGTTCACATGATGTTACAAGTTCTTATCGGTTGTTGCAAGAAAAATGACATACACATGTAAAACAAGATAACATATCTTACTATCACGGATGTTCTGGTATATATATTGATTCATAACATTCTCTTCAAATTCAAATGAAGTTATGACATCATAAAAATTTAAATACTATTGACGGGATGCTTGTTAATTTGAATCCATAAATTGATTTCTTAAGTTTACAAACTAAATGTTCACCAATTTTCTTTCTCTAGTAATTAATTCTCACAATGTTGTATCATCCTTCTCTTGTGAAACATGATCACGTTACTCAATTGGTTCAACAGTTTCAGGAATTAATTGGCCATATTGTCTACTAGACTAAAATTAACAACTTTAGGTACTTTCAAGACCGGCCGGTTCTTCAACACATATTTGAACTTGTGGTACATTGTTAACATTACTGATCAGTCTTTCACGTGAAGTAGTACACTAAACATCTTAATGATCTTTCTCATTATCAATATCCTAGGATCGATCGCTCTCACTAATCAAATCATTCTCAAGAAGTTTTGCATTTATTGGTTCAACAAGCCTCCTTCCAAATTTTGTATTTATTCTCTTTGAAGTGGAAACATCACATATTATTTAAGAGACCTTGGAGATTGAGTACTACAATTACTTAATTATGTTCATGTTACTAACTTTGACATTAATACGAAGTATAACATATATGTTTGACCAATGTAGACTCATGAACATGCTCTAACAAATAAATCTAACGGCATCAAACCTGTGTGTGAGCTAAAGTTATAATTCAATTAGATTCAATTAAATATAATGATAATTATAACTACTAAATTATGTTTCTTTTTCTAATCCATGTAAGTTAATTAGAAAATATATAATTTAATATTTTATCATATTTAATCCCAAAATTCTTGTGAGATAAGATCATTTATCATATATAAACACAAATTAATCGCAACTAATGTTTATTATCCAAATGTGATGATGATAAACTATATTATAATACTAATTAATTAAAATGTTGTGGCTAATATTGATATTACCTACACTTAAGTTTCATAAGTATACTTTAATATTATTGAATACTAATTTGAACATTCATAGAGTAAAATTAAAATTAAAAAAAAAAAAAGTCGGTATGGTAAAGGCCAGCGGATCTCTGTTTGTTTAAGGACTAAAGGCGTGTGTTTGTTTGTAATGTGTTTCTAGTCCTAAAATTGAAGAAGAAGAAGTCAAAGTCAACTCCACTTAAACCAGTACCTCACTTTTCCATTTTCTAATGTCCAAAACTTTGACTATAATTAATTTCACTCATTTTTGTCACACACATATATCCTCTTTTTCTCTAATCAACACCTTTTTCACTATACATATATATATATATACATATATATATATATACATATATATATATATATATATAAATTAATTCATTAGTATTCAACTTGCGAAAAAAACACGTTCTTTAAGGTTCTTCCCCTATATATACCATTTCATTTTCTCCCCAAAATAACAACTCAAAAAAAAACATTTAATTATCTTCTTTTTGATTCCTACTTACAGTCGACGGAGCTTTCTAAAGGAACGTTAATGGCGGATGTCAAGAAAGGGCCATGGACGCCGGAGGAAGATTCTTTGCTCTTTGGTTATGTTAGTCAACACGGCGAAGGCCATTGGAACTCCGTTGCTCGGTCCACCGGGTTGAAGAGAACCGGGAAGAGTTGTAGATTGAGGTGGTTGAATTATCTCCGTCCCAATGTTCGCCGGGGAAATATTACCCTTCAAGAACAGCTTCTTATTCTTGAACTTCATTCTCGTTGGGGCAATCGGTGAGTATTTGAGTTAGCTTATGTACATATTAAAAAAAATTAATACTAATTAATTTAATTAGGTGAAAAGCATGAATTAAAAGAATACTTTTTTTAGTATTTGTTTTTAAACTGATCAATTATATGTGTAAGAGAGAGTTATATGATCAAATGTGACTTTGGGTACACCATGTGATATTCAATTATTTGATAGTAATTTGAAAATGTTAGTTAATTAAACTAAAAATTCTAACAAAATTAGATATGTGAGACAGTGACAAAACTGCACAATTTTGATCATGAATTATTATAATCAATAGATCATATGAGAGTTGAGCTAAAATAACTCGAACTCGTTTGCATATTGTACTCAAAATATTTTTTTTTTTTTTTTTTTGGGTTTGTTTTTTTTTTCTAATTAGGTGGTCAAAAATAGCTCAATTCCTACCCGGAAGAACCGACAACGAGATTAAAAATTACTGGAGAACAAGAGTCCAAAAACAAGCAAAACAACTCAATTGTGAAGTCAATAGTCAACGCTTTCGAGATGCAATGAGACTCGTTTGGATTCCTCGCTTGGTCGAGCGAATCACAGCCACTTCCATCCAGTCGTCGTCGTTGCCACCGTCGTGCATTGAAACCTCCACGTCGACAACAATTTCTGAATCCACGTGGGCAAAAGAAAATAACATCATTGCCGACGTGTCATCCGACACGTCAGATTTGACTGTCGTGGATGGGTCGGGTTGGGAAGATGGGTTCGGGTCGGGATGGTGGGAAGGAGTTGACTCATCATTAGAGAGCTTGTGGACTGAGGAAAATATTTGTTTTTTGCAGAAACATCTATTTGATTAAAAATTAGAAATTACAATGGATCATTTCTTATTTTAAATTCTAAAAAATGTCGAAAAATTCGGCGGTGATGTAGGCCCAACGAGCAAACTTTTTTTTTTTTTTTTTTTTTAAAATCTTTTTTTGTCACATATAAGAAATAGTGTAATACCTTTTAATTTTGATAATATTATTCAAATCTCAATCTAATCAATTATCATTACTATTTGTTACTATATCATATGTGAAAATTTTAATATCATGATTCAAAGAAAAAATGTTGCATATTTGAATCTCTATTTTTTTTGTATTATGATTAAAAAAAATCAAACCATATCCATTTTTACAATTTATCTATCAATTATTTTCCAAAATATAGGAGCAGACTAAATGAATTAGGGCAAGAATGAGATGTTTTGTTTGCATCCCAACACTGAGACATTAATGTAATGACTTAATAACTAAACATTACATATTCAAAAATTTTGACCAAATTACTATTGAATTGAAAAGGAAATAATGAATTAATAAATTAAGACTCACTCATAACTATTTTTAACTTATTTTTTTTCAAAAGTAGTATTTTAATTAACTTAGATTCAATTTAAAGTTAATTGAAAATCACCTAAAAGAGTTATCTTTCTCTTAACAACTTATCAAAGTAATGTCCTCAAGTGGTAGTCTTCATTCCTTTGATGTCTCCCGATAGTTGGCCTAGGAATGAACGTGATAACTTCGAGTATAATATGGATATCTATATCAAGAAAAAAAAAAACTTATCAAAGTAATATAAATAAATCACATGACTTATTCTAAATTGGTGGAGAAAATTTGAGGAAAAAGAGAAAATGGAAATCAAATATTAAAAAGTGTATTTGAATTCTAATAGTAAAATAATAAGTGCATTTTAGAAAATCTTAATACGATATTAAATTTGATAGATTCACTTATAAAAGTTAATACTTTACCCAATTTCAATTTCAAAAACATTTAACAACAAAAACATAGTTCAGTTCATCAACGACTTAAAACCAATTTCTCAAGAACTCAAATACCTCTTATTTTGATATATGTTACATTAATCAAACAGATAGTTTGAAGTAAATTTAATTACATTAATCAGTTTAGTTTTTTTTTCTATTCATTATTAACATCATTTTTCTAGAGGAATTATCCTTGATATTTCTTTAAGAAAACAACCTTCCACAAACTCGATCACATGAAAAGATTTATTAATTCATTAATAAGACATTATTTTCAAATAAAGAAAAAAAAAACTAAATAATTTTTAAAAATATAGAAATTAATTACTTAAATGTTTGTTCAAAACTATAGCCACTCATGACCTAGTTTGAAAAGAAAAACAGCATACACAGAGACATTTTCAACACGTTAAAGAACATAGAATTCTAAGGTGTTACACTTAATTTTTCTTTAGTTAATTGAATGGGCAAGGAATTGGATGAGTCAAAATCAAAGTTTTATGTGGACTTTTTTGGGAAAAATTCACTAAAATAATTAAATATATATATATATATTGGTGCTTTTTGAAAATACTTTATACTTTGGCTAAGTATTGAAATGTTTCTTTTTATGATATTATTTAATTCATTTTAGGAATTAAAAAAAAAAATGAAAATTGGATATGATGGGTGATGATGGATAATGATGATAAAAGTAGCAGCCAATGGTATTCAATATGTACATTTTAATGGCATATGACGTCACATATGATCCATCCAACTTTTTTTTTTTTTTTTTTTTGGAGCAAGCAGAAATCGAAGAACAACCAACACAGTCTTCCTCCACATAGGAGGTCACCAAGGGGTGTTTGTTAAGTTATTTTAAAACCAGGATTTGGGTTTTAGCTAAACTCTAATTTTGGGGTTTTTTTTTAATCAAAAGTTGTTTGGATTAAGGGTGCAGGCTGCCTCCAATGTAGCGCCACGTGGCGCAATGTGTAATTTTTTTTTTTTTTTACTTTACTTTTTCTCTCTTATTTATTCAAATATATTTACAATTTTTTTTTATTTAAAAATATTCATAAATGTCACATCATATCACATCCGAGACACTTTTCATAACTCCTCCATAAACACTCTACTAAAACATTCAAACAAACAAAAATTAATAACACCTCTTCTAAACACTCTACTAAAACCTTCAAACAAACGAGCACTTACTAAACAATCAAAATAACTCCTCCATAATATCTCTAACAAACACCCCCAAGGGAGGTAGAACCCCTCTAAAAATAAGGTCTATCCTCCATCAAAAAGGGAAAGACGTTCCAAATCACAGAAGTATAATCCGGATTTTGGCTAGCATGTCAGCCACTCTGTTACAAGATCTACTACAATGAAAGAAATACACATTCTAATCATCGTAGAAAGAGATTTAATATCAACAGAAATATTGTTAAATTCAAAGATATCTCTTTCAATACTATCCATCAAGGCCTTAACCACTTCTTAGCATCTGATTCTACAATCAAGGAAGGAATTCATTGGCAAATGTTCAACATATTTTTCAGACCCTCTCTAATCGCCATTCCCTCGAGCACTCTAACCCTACAGTTCCTATACCCAGCCTTGATCCGAGCAGTAAACCCAACTTCTTATCTCATTTTCTCCCACTTTGATTAAAGTTACCAAATACTTAGATTATATAATTCATCTGATTTCAAAAATACTTCATTTAA
>JBBMEG010019216.1:7420-22835 GCA_037832605.1 Cyclanthera cordifolia | reverse complement strand
CAATAAGAGTTGAAATCTCTTTGTTCAAGCCCCAAATTCAGTTCTTAAGGAAACAATTGTACATCTTTCTCATTATTTGGGAAGGCATGAATTTCTGGTTCTGACGTTGCGTTCTCAGCCACTCGCTATGATGCCCTAACATAGAAGGCTTATTGACCTATCACTATTTAGCTGGTCTCACCCATGCACATCAAAGGACGCTTTCATAAAGCATGAGTGCATAACCAACTCAGGATTAAGATCACATAGACATTTGATCATCCTTAGTGAAGAAAGCGGTTGTATAAGGATCGACAACATTTTCAGCCATATTAATCTTTGTGGCAACCACTTCGCCCCTATTCATTAACTTTCTGATGAGATGATATCTCCTCTTTATATACTTGTAATACCTTATGTAAAAAAAATAAAGGTCAAGGTCAAGCGTTGACAAAGTTCGACCAACATCATTTTGGTTAGGATTAAAGCAATGTTGTTGAATGCAATGAATGGTCACTAACTCGTACTTAAGAGGTGCGGTTTTTGTTTATAAAGGAAACGACGTCGTCTTGCAGTTCATTTATTTTTGATTCATGCTAATAATTCCATTTCTGAGTTGATAATCATCTGAAGGCGAGATACTAGTAATGTTTCACTCATTTGGGAGTGCACAGTGAGTCGATACAGACGTTTCACTCATTTATGAGTGTATGGTGAGATACTACCGTTGTTTCGCTCCCTTAAGAGTGTAGTGTGAGTTGCTAGAGATGCTTCACTTCTTTGGGAGTGCAAGGTGAGTTAAGGATGGTGTTTCACTCATTTGAGAGTGCATGATGAGTTACTAAGGGTATTTCACGTCTTTAAGAATGCAAGGTGAGTAGTTAAGGGCTTCACTTCATTTTGAGTGCATAATGAGTAGCTAATAGAGAATGCAAGGTGAATTTATAGTGTTGTTTCACTCATTTGAGTGTGCAGGACGAGTTGCTAGCTGTGTTTCACTTCTTTGAGAGTACAAATGTGAGTTGTAGATGATGTTTCACTCTTTTGAGGGTACATGGTGAGATGCAAGCTGTGTTTAACTTATTAAATACTACGAGATGACCTGTTAGTCATGCTCTACTTGTTAAGGGTGCAATTATACTTGTGAGTTAAAGATAATATAATGCACCAAAGTGATACGTAATTGTTCAAGATGTTAGTTAAAGAATGTTTGAATAGTATATTATGAGTCAAGATGTGAATGGGTACAAATATATGATTTGTCTTATTGATTAATGAAGTGTGATAAGTTTTATGAGCAGATTGATGATTGGTGCTAAGGATCTGTATATAGTGAAGTTAGGGTGTAAAACTCTAGAGTTGTTATGTCGTATACGAGCTTCATACTTTCCTGGTGATTGGAAGAGTGTTGACTCGAGCTTGATTCTAGGGATTGGGATTTATTGTTGAACTTGTAGGAGGTGTTCTAGTGCCATTAGTGCGATGACCACTATGTAATTGATCGTTTAAGTAGTTAAAAGATGCGTTGGGGGTTACATCTCTGAGTGAGTACCTTTTAGTATATAGGTTATGATAACCATGGATGCAGGGTGATAACAAGGATCGAGCGAGTGAACAAGTGTGAGTGGTGTTATATAAGTTTACTCTAGGTGGTAAATTTGGATTAGAGACCCAAATTTGGTATCCAAGTTGTTATCCTGTTGTAGTTATTTTTAGAATGTTATATTGTAGTTTTTTTAAGTGTTACAATTCTTTCCGCTTTTATGTCTTCTAGGTTCCCTAGAGTTTACCACAATCTCATTATTACACAATATAATGTTATTGGCTTATCTATACCTGGGACTACTTCCTAATATTCTAGGAAGTTTCTCAATCATACTGCTTCTTTTTCTTCTTTAAAAGTAGCCACGAACTTAGCTTCTATAGTGAAGTTTTCGATGCTACCTTGATTGATGCTTCTCCAAACTATAGTTACGTCGTTAACGGTGAACATCGATCCTATTTTGAACTTTCTAGAGTCTTTATCAGTTTGAAAATAAGAGTCTATGTACCTAGCAAGGACTAAATCCTTAGAACCATAATCAAGCATATAAGTTCTCGTTCTCCTTAGAATCTTAAGAATGTTTTTAATTGCAATCCAATGATCAAATCCTGCATTTGACTGATTTCTGTTGAGAATGCCTACCGCATAGCAAATATCGGCCTTGTACACAACATAGAGTACATCAAGCTTTCTACCATCTAAGCATAAGGTATCTGTCTCATATCCTCAACCTCTTGAGGTGTCTTAAGACTATTTTTCTTAGACATCAAGATTCCGTAATTTAAAGGTAAATGATCATTTTTTGAATCACTCATCATATACCTGACAAAAATCTTGTCAAAATACGATGCATGAGACAAAGCTAGCATTTTCTTCGATCAATCCTTTATTATCTGATTCTCAATGACGTATGAAGCCTAATCCAAGTCCTTTATCTAAAATTGGTTAGCTAGTCACTACTTCATATTAGTCAACAACCCTTACATCATTTCCAATAAGTAAGATATAAATGACGACCCTGAGAAGTTAATACATCCACCTACAATTTACCTTTTCATCACACAAGAACAACGTGCCATTTTGTAAACGTTCGATAATTAGAGGAATTTAAGGTAACTACTTTTTTATTATTGTATATTTTAATGTTTAGCACATTACTAATGTGTTAAAATGTTATAGAGAGAAAAAATAAAGAGCAAAAAGAGGGGCGGAGTCTTCTTAAATTTCCTAACCATATGGCTTGAAAGGGTTATGCTCAACTCAGTCATGAGCTAGTAAGAATTATAAACCTTAATAATGTTATAATTATTGTATTCCACTTTACTAATTCATTGTTTGGTGAATTGAATTTTTAAGGTATAAATATTAAAACATGATTGAAGCCTCCAATCGAATTGTAAGTATTGGGTTTCATTGTGAAATACGGTTTAATTTCAAATATGTCATGGATGTTCAATTTAATCGATAATATTTTAAACTCAGGATGAGTTGGAAAATTCATATCAGGTGTAGATATTTCGACATAAGCATTGGGAACACAAGAGCATAGAGGACCTTTTCATCATGTACATATTTGTACTGATCCCAAGTTAGGGATCCTTACTGAGTTTCACGACTCACCCTTTTCATAGTGGATTTCCTCCAGGTACTTGAACCAGGATGGTGACCAGGCTGCTACAATGACTATGGGAATCGTTGCATTGGAGTCTAGAGGAAGTCCTAGCATGTTTTTAAAATTCCGCATATTTAATGATTATGACACTCTAAGTCATTAAATATTTTTGGGATCCCACTGTGTAACTGTTATCAATAGATGCATTGATTTATCTAGAGTAAGGCCTTTGGTTTTATTCTTTGAAAACCAGGGTCGTTACATACATAGACCCAAGCTTATGTAAAACTATACATGTTAATCATTGTCCCATATAGGACTGTGTTGTCAATACACTTACCAAAAATGAGTCTTGTCTCCAATGGGAGGGTGGCGTCAATACATGCACCATATAATACGAGGCTTGCCCCTTATGGGACGGCGGTGTCAATACACGCACCATATACGAGCCTTGTCCCCTACGAGACGATGGTGTAATTACACACACCATAAAATACGATTTCACTGAATTACACATCAATTAGATCCTCAATTGGACAGTGGTGTAAGCTAGTTCCCTATGAAACATCCAAGCCTGTCACGCACCTTAAACGTTTTGCAACGATTCAATAACATCAAATAGAGCATCATATCATATGAACATCAACAAGTATCAATACATCATCAAAACACATATCCAGATATAAATCTATCTGTTCAGTTCTATCTCAATAATCATGAATAAATCAGTCATCAAACAATATGACAAGCATCAAACAAGCAGCATACATCATACATGACATCACATTTTAGTACATCTACGTATTAAACCATAGGATCTCAAGTTGAGTATATGTTTCCTTACCTTAGCTGAGTCCACGAGCGGGATCTTAAGCTCCAAGTCAACGATCAATGAAGACTAACACTTGAATGAGGCCCTAACAAATTAACGGGTCAAAACTAGCATCTTAGACTATCAAAATAGATTCAGAACGTCAAAATTAGCAAAGATGACCTAACTTTGAAAAACGTGATTTCAAGTCCAGTGACTCGGTGAACTCAGTTAACCGGTCAAAGCTGGTCAAACTAGTCATAGATGTTCAAACAATCCACATTTTATAACAACTAGGGTTAGGTGGAAAATTTACACTCTTCAATAGGTCAAAGTCAACCTTGGTTAAAATGCCTAACCACACTTGAATTTATAACACATGAATGGTAAAAATGCACAATAGCATGGTCAAACATCATATATTATTTTATATACTCAAAGGTTCAACTATTGGTCAAATGGTAAAATAGCCACAAAGGATGGTCTACAAGCCAATAGTTCTTAAAAGCTTCACTTACAAGTCAACTATTTGGTCAAGCTTTAATCAAGGTGATTCAACAATGGAGATTTCAATCCTTTATATTTTATTTAACTTATAGATGCAACAATTTCAAGTTTAATCAAGTGAGGTTTCAAATCCAACTTTATTAACCCACATGAACAATACAAAATATGTTTAAATGAAGCAATCTAGTACTCACAATGTGGATTCCGATGAAGAACCCACAGTGGGTGGCGAAGCAATAGCAGTAGAGGGACACACACCGACACAACTTGCAGCACGACACGAGGAAGACGACTCGTGGGAGTAGGCGTGGCGCACACTGTAGGACTGTGCCGAACGGTGCTGCACGAAGGCGAGCTTGCGGTGGAGGTCAGCGCCTGCGTGTAGTGAAGGGTGGTGTGTGGGTGGACTGGGCGATCGTGGTTAGTGGAGCGACTTGATGCTGCTGGTCAGAAAAATCGAGCAGGAATAGGGGGGCGACTATTTTCGAAGTGGGGAGGGAGAAAGAAGAAAGAGATGTGTTTGGTTTAGAGTGTACCAAGGGTTTGGTGCCATTCAAATTAAATGAATTGTTTAAAAAAAATGAAATAACTCCTCACTTTTCTCTTTCTTCTCCTTTAACTCACATTTTTAGCAAGGGGACAAGATAGACTTGAAGTTTAGGATAATTACAAGATAACCAAAAGTACAATAATTTCCTAAAATGCCCATTTAAATCATATTATTACTTTTATCCTAAACTCCTCTACCCTTTTAAAATTTCTATTTTATTATTTGAATTAATCTTAGTAACAATGAATAGTTTAATTCTTAAATAATTCACTTTAATTTATACCAAAAGGTTTTTAGAGAAAGACAATTAAACTTAGAAAAAGAACCAAATTCAATAAGTGTGTGTGTGTATATATACTTTTAATAAAAAAATTTGTGACCCTCATATTAATAAGTCCGTAATTGAATCTTTTATCAATCTTCTTAATTGATAAGTAAATTTAAATAAGGATTTTAAAACCATCAATACCTAGGAAAATTCCAATTTTAATTATTAGGAATTTTCGAGTGGTTACATGTAGTTAAAACGACTTGGGACAAACGAAAGGGACATTCACTTCCTTCTGTTTTATCTACTATGCTATCCCAATACAATTTATCTTCTGTAAGACCAATTTTGATATGCTTGTTAGTTTGGCAAGTCTCATGTTCTTCCATAAGTTCATTCTAGTTATCATTCTTCTACACCTTTTGATCTTGTGCATATAGATGTCTGGGGACTAGCCCTTATAAATTTGATTGATAGATATCGTTGTTATGAAAAAAATTTGGATGATTTTAGTCGTTTGTATGGATTTTCCCTCGTCGTTCGAAGAGTGAAACAATTTACGCATTTATATAGTTTAGTAACATGAGTTTTGTTCAATTTGGTAAAACTATTAAAACTGTTCAGTCCGATGGAGGTAGGGAATTTCTTCTAATTCATCGGTTGTGCCAGCAAAATGGAATTATTGTCTGCGTCCCTTGCCCTTATATTTCTCCTCAAAATGATAGATCAAAGCAAAAACATCGCCATCTTGTAGAAATTGGGCTGACATTACTCACACAAGATTCTTTACCACTGTATTTATGGTGGCATGCATTTCTTTATGTAGTATTTCTAGTTAACAATATGCCCACACCAGTGGTAAAGAATGTATCACCATTTCAATAATTGCTCAAGAAGAAGCCTAATCTGTCCACTCTTCAAATTTTTTACTGCAGTTATTTTCCATGTCTCATGCCTTATCAAAAGTCCAAGTTTCAATTTCACTCTAAGAAATGCGTCTATTTAGGACCCGGTCCATTACATAAGGGGCATATTTGTTATAGCTTACAAGGTCGGACATTCATTTCCAGGAATGTTATATTTAATAAATCTAATTTTTCCTTTAAAAATTTATCCACCAAGCTTAATGATAAATTGTCCGAATCTGGCCAAAACTTTCTAAATTGGTTCTCCTGCCTTTCATCTCCACCGATCCAGTCCATATCATCCCCATCCTTAACTATTTCTCATTCACCAACTACACAAATACCCTTCGTGCAACCTTTCGATTCAACTGAATCAAGCTTAACCAACATATCTCCTAATTTGTCACCTCATTCACTCTCATCCTTGCACTCCCCCACCTTATTCCTATTGCTTAGTCACCATCACGTTTGCCTACCTCTCCTATTTCACCTGATTCTTCTTCCTCTCCAGAAACCAATTTAATGATCACTCGAGGTAAACATGGAATAACTAAACCTAAAAAGTGGGCTATGGTTGTAATTGTCGATTAAACCTAATAATTGACTTGATATGATGTTCCTCTCAAATCCCCACCTTCACGTGATGCTATATATGTCGAATTTGATGCTCTACAGTGGAATACAACGTGGTATATTGTTCCTGCTGACTCCAAGCAAAATGTGGTGGGTTGTAAGTGGATTTTTCGTTTGAAACAAAACTCAGATGGCTCTATTGCTCGTCATAAAGCGCGCCTTATAGCAAAAGGCTATTTACAGAACTATGGAATCAACTATTTTGAAGCTTTTAGTCCTGTTATGAAATCTTCAACCATTCAAATTGTACTTCATATTGTTGTTAACAAAAATAGGCCTATTCAGCAACTTCATTTAAACAATGCCTTTTTCAATGGCCATCTTAAAGAAGATGTATTTATGTCTCAGCCTCCTAGTTTTTAAGATCCCATATTTCCAACAAATATTTACAAGCTTAACAAGGTCATTTACAGGCTTAAACAAGCTCCTAGCGCTTGGAATGATGAACTGAAAAAGTTGTACTCTCCTAGGGTTTAAACGTGCCAAATCAAACACTTCTCTGTTCATCTTTAATCAAAATGGATCTACTATTCTCCTTCTCCTTTATGTTGACGATGTAATTATAACTAGCAGCAATCTATCTCATCTTTAAGACTTCATCAAACTTTTCGATGCAATCTTTTCACTCAAAAATTGTAGACCACTTCAGTACTTTCTTGGTATCAAAATTGAGAAAACCTTTTCGGGCTTACTGATGACACATGAAAAGTATATACTTGATTTGCTTAAAAGAGTTCGAATGGAAAAATATACCTCTTGTCTTACACTTTCAGTCCAGGGTAAAGTCTGCCTATTTTAGATGGTAAACCTCTAGCAGATCCTTTCCAACATCGAAGTTTCGTATGAGCATTTCAATACCTTACTAATACAAGACCAGATATCATCTTCCTTGTCAATTGGCTCAGTCAATTCCTAAAGGCCCATATTGATGTTCACTAGCAACTATGAAACGAGTTATTCATTATCTCAAAGGAACGTCTTCCATGGGGCCTTCAAATTGAGAAAAATGATAAAAATGCTATAAATACATATTCAGATGCCGACTGGATGGATAATCCTAATGATAGAAGGAGTATCGCTGCTTATTGCCTATTTTTAGGTAACACACTCATATCTTGGTCTTCTACAAAGTACCATATGGTGGCTCGTTCCAGTATCGAATCAGAAAATCGTGCGATGGCTTTCACATTTGCAGAAATAATTTGGGTTCGATAATTACTCCATGTGATTCGTTTTCCTATCAGTAACACACCAACTCTTTTGTGTGATAATCTTGGTGCAACTGTGTTAGCCTCTAATCCAATCTATCATGCGAACTAAGCATATCGAGGTTGATGTACACTATATTCGAGATCAAGTTCTCAACGGTCAGCTTAATATTGACTATATTCCCACTTCACAGCAGCCTGTAGACTGTCTTATGAAAACTCTTACTCAAAGCCAATTTCAGTTTCTCTACTCCAAGCTTAGACTTACCATGTCCCCCTCTCAGGGGATATTACGGAGATATATTCCCACTTTACAACAGCCAGCAGACAGTCTTATGAAAACTCTTAGTCAAAGCAAATTTCAGCTTCTCTACTCCAAGCTTGGACTTACCATGTCCCCCTCTCACTTAAAGGGGGATATTACGGAGATATATTCCCACTTTACAGCAGCCAGCAGACTGTCTTATGAAAACTCTTAGTCAAAGCCAATTTCAGCTTCTCTACTCCAAGCTTGGACTTATCATGTCCCCCTCTCACTTAAGGGGGGATATTACGGAGATATTGGCCCATGATAACATAAAAAAACACAAAGCCAAGAAGTCCACGTATGGCTAATTCTAGAGTATTCTATTTTATCTTCTTGTACAACTATTCTCTTTTTGTTATTCTGCTAATTGTCTCTGTACTGGCCATTCCCTTATTTAATGGTGCTCTCTGTATAATTGAAAAGTCTGGAAAATATATTGATCGAATATAAAGAGAATTAGGGCAATTCTCTCATTAGCAAAGTTCTCTTGATTTATGCATATTGACTGAACACATTTATTTAGTTCTAAAAAAACACACAATTTTTTTTTTTAAAACATCGAAGTGTTGTTTTATTTATTTATAACTTATTTTAATCATTATGATTGAAATTTAAATAAATCTTTTCATAGCTAAATTACAGTAAATAAATCTTTTCATAGCTAAATTACACTGCACTTGCTACTTTCCTAAACATTAGAAGCAAAGAAGACTTACCAAAGCGAGCATAGTGTCACTGTTGCACTTTTCGACTTATGTTGTGGCATGATCTCACGCTCATCATAGCCAGCCTTATACAGGAACTCAAGCCCTATACTCGGATCACCCATACATTATGACTCGTTGGGTCGTAAGCGAGGTTCACCAGGCCTCGACTATGCTTCAACAAATATGCAGCACAATTATCTCGGTCATGCTTGTATGCTCGCACATGTATCCATTTGGCCTAAGGGAATCCAATATGAGAGGTCAGGTTACCACTGATATATGTACATACCTCTGTCCCATGGGAATGGGCGCAATATTGGCACATCGGTGCAATCCGACATTGTTACCAGATTTCCATTCCCTAAGAAAGTCGTCCAAGACTCTCGTCTTGCAAGCGCTCGCCCACACTAAGACACACGCATGTGCCATGAGATAGCTCACTTAGGCCACAGGACCCAAGGGTGGTGGAGACTTGACAACATGTCTCCCCCTATAGTTCATTCTTGACCATTTTCATTCTTCAACCAATGTATGTCTTTTTGGCGAGAAATGATATGCCTACGTGGAGCATCAGTCGAATGTTCGATTGACATCAAACTTGGCGAGCTGACATCTTTGCTTCTTACGAACTTAACTCCAGAGCCACTTGTCAAAACTCCATCTCAAGCCTTGACATATTCAGGATGGCTCGAGGCCTCATCGTGCCCCCACTAAGCCTTGACACTAACCCGTTGACACCATTGTGGTTTTGCTTCTTGATGCATCTAACTGACACAATTGAACACTCTTCTTGGTGTGATAGATGATGTACCGTCCTCCTCGGTCACATTATTGATTGTTAAGAAATGGGTCGCTAGAGCATATTGTATAACTCTGACATCCTACCCCACTTAATCCAATCATCGTCCTCGATGACTTAACATGGGGCATAACCATGCAGGTTATGATATTCACCCCTGCTTACACTCGGCATCACCCCTCTGATGATCCGACCTTCAACTTGCTATTGGCAGACTTGAAGAAACTCATGCTTGAGAAGAATATGATGAACCACACACTACTTATGGGTTGTCTCATCATGGACCTTCCCTCGCCCTTTTATGAACTTGGCCTAGGCCTCATCAGATAAGTATGACCACTTTGCGCGAACTAATATTACGCCACGGACTACCCCATCTACAGCTCACACATTGGCCTCCGCGAGTAGTTGGCGAAGACTCGTAATATCGGGCTTCGGCCACCTACCTAACCCTCGGGGTGTGCATCCCACTGCATATCTCTAAGCTTTCCTTCGGAATCTAGCGACGTCTAGACAATAGAACTCTCATGTCGATTAAGTTGTTGACACTACTCCTCGGCCAACTTCATTTGTCACACACCTTAGCAATGTGGCAAAGACACTCCTGGTCTTTCAACATCTCACTCGAGCTTCGCTTTGTCCAGCATGATGGCTCTTTCAGGACCGGACACAGGTTATTGACAACTATGTCAAAAGTCACCTATTTGGCATATGGAATGACCAAGGGACACTTGTCCTCACACTTTACATAGCCTTAGCCACATTATCCACCCACATGGACTTTCACTGTGCACAACTTGGCACTTGACTGGCGCATGTTATATCGACCCCCGACGCTTCTGCTTGAAACCATTAGCATTATCCTTTTGATGGTAATGGCTTTTTCACACTATTTGTCCCACCAAGCCCTTGGCAAACATACCTGATCTTCTTTAGATGGGTTCGACTCCCTCATGACATGTTTGCTCAAGACATTCATAGGTTCAAAGAGTCGGCTTCTCCCAACTTACATTGACACATAACTGACTTACTGTAAAGGCAATCTTGACACAGATGCACTGTTTTCATCTAAACTATCGGGTATTTCTGTCTCGACCAACTGTACGCACAAATGTAGGCTTTGATACTAAATGTAACAGTCACACTT
The DNA here is from genome assembly GCA_037832605.1 of Cyclanthera cordifolia. Taxonomy (NCBI): domain Eukaryota; kingdom Viridiplantae; phylum Streptophyta; class Magnoliopsida; order Cucurbitales; family Cucurbitaceae; genus Cyclanthera; species Cyclanthera cordifolia. The sequence continues at coordinate 11,859 of JBBMEG010019216.1, read as the reverse complement.
TTCGACTTGTACGACGCCATGACCTCACGCTCATTGTACCCATCCTTAGAGGGAACTCAAGCCCCATACTCGGATCCCCCATACTTTATGGCTCATCGAGTCGTTAAGCGAGGTTCACGAGGCCTCGACTATACTTCATCGAATACGCAACAGAATTATCTCAGTCATGCTTGTATAGTTGCACACATTCTATTTGGCCCACGAGAATCCAATACGACTCGATATATGTACCAACCTCCGTCCCATGGGCAAGAGCGCATTGTCGACACACCCATACCGTCTGACACTGTCCCCGAATTTCCATTCCCGAAGGAAGCCGCCCAAGACACTCGTCTTGCAAGCACTCGCCTACACCACGACACACGTATGTGTCATGGGTAACTCACGTAGGCCATAAGGCCCAAGGGTGGTGGAGAGCTGACATCATGTCTCCTTCTATAGTACATTCCGAACCATTTTCAATCTTCCGCTAATGCATGTCTTTTTGGCGAGGAATCATATGTCATCATGGAGTGTTCGTTCGATGTTTGATTGACACCAAACTTGGCAAGCTTACATCTTAGCTTCATTTGGACTTAACTTCAGAGGTGTTTGTCAAAACTCCATCTCGAGCCTTGACATCATCGGGATGGCTCGGGGCCCCATCGTGCCCCAACTAAGCCTTGACATTGACACCTTGACATCATTGTGGCTTTGTTTCTTGACGCATCCAGGTGACACGATTGAACACTCTTCTTGGTGAGATGATGATGAACCATCCTCCTCGATCACAAAATGGCTTGACAAGACGTGGGTCGTTAGAGCATAAACTTTGACACATAGCTCAGCTAGCATTAGAGATGCACTAGCATCCGCTCGATCTGTGGTTCGAATCTCTCACTCTCAATGTTGTAACTTTAAAAAATAAAAGTAACAAATAAAAATAAAGAAGACTCGAGTATATCCATAGCAAAAAAAAAAAAAGTATTTATATAATAAGTAATGAGAATGTTTGTCTAAAGCTTTTATATATCCATTATAAATGAGTTTTTATAATCACTCATCCATCCAAATGAGTTATTACAATTTTTCTTTTAAAACAATTCGAAATAATCTGCGTTTCTAATCACTCAAAATAATCACATCTCTTGCATTTAGCTACAAACACCTATAGAAGGCAAAAGAGTTCCACTTGAAATCAACCACTCTCACTTGCTTGGCCAACCCATCCCCGACCCTATCACAATCTATTACACTAATGCACACTAGTAACCTAAGCAAAGGATGTACCGCCTAATATTAACAACCACATTGTTGAATTTAGATAGATCAAGGGAGTCATTAAAAATAGAATTAACCACAAGAGAAGTACCAGACTCCACAAGAATAGGGGATATAAGGGATCTTGACTCATATAAATGTTTAAGCCCTTTCTTAATCGCCAAACCTCCAAAACTTTAATAGACGAATGTCTAACTTCTGATCTTTATATCCTGCGAGGTACGGAGTGCCCCTCCAGTCTCTCAAAATCCAGCTTATGTCACCCATATCAGAATCTTTTCTGGAAGAGACTTTAAAATTCAGGTTCCAACAATCATGGAGCGACGCAACCCATTTTTCTGCAACCTGCGACTCTGAATGCTCTTGAAACTTTGAAGAACCAGTATCATTTTTAATGATACAAAAATCAGTAACTGGTTGACTAGCTACGATATCATAACATTTGATTGTTGAAAGTGAAATATTTACAGAAGTTGCAATAAAAATTTAACCAAACCAATATACAAACCTGAAAGTTTAAGATAGACGGAAATATTTTTAGGGAGATTTTAGACAATTTTTAAAGTTTGAAAAATTATATAAACACAAACTCAAATATACAAAGACAAACCTTGTAACTTAACCACAAAATATTAAATAAACATAAATGTCCTATATTTGTAACCCAAGAGGTTCAATTCTTCATTTATTACTAACTTTTCCAAGATGAAAACAAAAAGAATTGGGTAATTTTTGGGAGCAATCATGAAGCACTAATCCAAAATGCTCAAGTATGCTTTGCACACACTTAAATGAAATGCTATGATTAGAATTAAACTACCTGTTTGGTAGGTATTCATAATTGTTTTGGTCACTATTACCAAGCTTATCCAAACAAAGCACACATAAAATAAGCTAATAAAATGCATTGATATAAGTCAAACAAAATACTATAAAATTAAAAGATGAATGAACAATTAATGAAGACACTTCTACTTCAAGTTCAAGTCAAGAAATTGCAATAAAATAAAAAATGAAATGAGATACAATAACCATAAGGTAATTTTACATATTTATTTTACTTGCACCGACACTTTACATAGTCAGAGTAAAAGCTGTTATCAAATTAAATTATTCAACAATGAAGAGATAGAATCCAAAAACTAATATATAATCATATTTTATATTATCAAATGCACTAATCATTGACATGTGGGTAAAAGGGATCTACTTCCCAAATCTCTAGGTTTTGTCCAGTTTTTTTTTTTTTTTTTTTCAATTTTAAATAATTAAAAAAGCTCTTTTAATTTAATTGTATTAGCACTTTGGGATGCATGAATAAAAGTAAAATTGGGAAGTTGAGTTAACATTTATTTTATATTCACCCCCACTAACTTCACATTTTAATCTCACTCTCATTTAAATCACATTTCTCAAATATAATTTCATGAACTTCTTTTATCCTAATGGTTCAGTTCTGTAAAAAGCAATGTTAGTTTGAGCCTAATTTAATTTATCAAAATATATAATCAATTATTAAATAATATGTAATTTAATTTTAAAATCAAAAAATAATAAAGTGAATCATTCAAATATTTTATAAATAACTAGAGTAAAACTCTTATTTTATAAAATATAGTAATCCGTGAATGAAAGTAAATTGCTCAACACAACTCAATTTTAGTGAGGACTTTGAGTAATGTATTCAAGATTGTTGATTGTTACTCCTAAAATACCAACAGTTCAAAGACATCAATTGTATAAACGGTTTCTTAACCGATTCTTGTAACAAGTTCTAAACCACCTAAGATTCTTGTAACGGTTTCTTAAAGTAAATGCGAATGTATGTATGTGTGTAAAAAGGTGAATGAACGAAAACAATAAAACCTGGTACTTCCCGTGGATATAGCTAGTGCTTTGGCTGAACCACTTAACTCTGGTTTTGCTCTTCTTACACTTCTTATTCTTCTTATTACTTTCGGTTTTATTTTAAAACTCGCAACGAAAGAATACAAGAAATATGTTAGTTACTTAAATGAAATTACAACAAAGAAGAAATAAAAATTGAGAGAAGACAAGACAAAGAAAAACTTACGTTGATTCAAGATTCGGGATTCTTCGTTCCAACATCAAAACATAACAAGGCAGAAGAAGGCGAGGAAGCAACAATTTTGACCTGAAATCGTCAAAATTGTCATTGTCGCCGAAAGAACCAGAAGGAGGCAAAAACAGAATGGACAGTGAAGAGAATTGGTTTTGTTCTTAGGTTTAGTGCTTGGTGACGTGTTACACATGTGAGTAACGTGAACGACAGATAGAGGGAAAGTTGAGGTATTCCAACCTATTCATCAAACCAATCAATTTCATCTCAACCGTCCATTTGAAATTGAATGTTTCAATTTCAAACCGATCAGTCCGATTTTGGTTTATGTTATTTGTTCGATTTATTACTAAAAATGATTGGGTCTTCGTATTTCGAAAACTTGGGCATTTTAACTTGAACATAACAAGCTATACTTGTTACTTTGATTTGACTTTACTCGCCAATTTTGTCATAGATGTATAAATTTTATTTCAAAATCAACATTTAATAATGATGACTATTAAATCAAAGATTCGATGCTTTTCCATCATGTTCATTTTCCCCCACCATACATTTTGGAGCCTTAGTATTTTTTGAAAGGAAAAAAAAAAAGTACTTAGAAGGCCAAAACAGCAATAAAAACACAAACAAATGTATTATAATTACTTTTTTTTTTTTTTTTTTTTTTGAGAGAGAGCACATTTAATTCATTGTTTTACCTAAAGTTGTTTTTTCCTTCTTTGAATGTCCTATCTTATATGTCTATTTTAAGTAAAATTGAAATTATTCTCCATTTTTTTCAAAACAAGAAAATATTCAACATCTGCCTTACCACAAATCAAATACAACAAACTAGAAGATTATCCCATTTATTCTAATATATATATATACATTACACACATGTAATGTCGTACATATTTTTAGTTTCTAACACTAATTAGAGATAACAAATTTAAACTCAAATCATATACTTATAATAGTTGAATTATGTTTTTCGGGGTTGGTTAGATAAAAACTATTAAACCATAGTCAAGAAATTCAAAAACAAAACTATCATATATATATATAGAAACTAAAAATTGATATTAAGAGTAGACACATTGGTTGATTTCAATAT